>JANRGW010013373.1:0-20058 GCA_024733675.1 Psilopsiagon aymara
CCTTGGTCAGACTAAACATTACTGAGCAGCAACTGAAAACATCGGTGTTATCAGCACTGTTCCCAGGCTGAAAGTCAGAAACACAGCACTGCACCAGCTACTGAGAAGGATCAAAATGACTGCTACTGCTGAACCCAGGACAACATATAACGTCTCTTGCAGTTTCCATTCACAAGTTTGGTCCTTAAAGGGCAAACACGCAGTAAATCTTCAGTTTGAAATGACTTTTCCTGCTTTCAGTGCAATCTGCTGTATCTGCTATGTATCTGCTGTATGCTATAGCCTTCTTTGAGGATTATATCCTTCAGACCTCTTTGTTTGGGCTAGTTTGAATCCCAGACCCCAGAGCCTAGTCTTTCTTTTACAAAGTAAATAAATTAGATATTTCTGTTTATCTGTGTGATATATGCAGATGCTATATATTTTCTTTTAGATCTGTCATAACTTTTCCCTGTCTGGCTCTGTCCTGTCAATCCGAAGCACAAATACAGGCTGGGTGGAGAATGGATTGGGAGCAGCCCTGAGGAGAAAGACTTTGGCTTATTGCTTGATGAGAAGCTCAACATGACCTGCAATATGCACTTGCAGCCCAGAAAGGCAGCCATGTGCTGGGCTGCATTTAAAGAAGCATGACCAGCAGGACAAGGCAGGTGATTCTCCCCTTCTATTCCACTCTCATGAGACTCCACCTGGGGTGCTACATTCAGCTCTGGGGCTCCAACATAAGAAGGACACGGACCTGTTTGTGTAAGTCCAGAGAAGGGCCACAAAGAGGAACAGCAGGCTGGAGCATTTCTCCTATGGAGACAGGCCGAGAGCTGGGCTTATTCAGTCTGAAGAAGAGAAAAATCAGGGGAGACCTTATAACAGTCTTCTAGTGCCTAAAGGGGGCCTACAAGAAATCTGGAGAGGGACTTTATAAAAGGGCATGTAGTGATAGGACAAGGGGTAATGGCTTTAAACAGAAAAAGGTTAGATTTAGGCTATATAATAGGAAGAAGTTGTTTACTGTGAGGGTGGTGAGGCCCTGGAACAGGTTGCCCAGAGGAAGTTGCTCCATGCCTGTAAGTGCTCCAGGCAGGACAGCTTGGACAGGGCTTTGAGCAACCTGATCTAGTGGAAGGTGTCCCTCCTCATGGCAGGGGGTTGGAGCAAGATGATCTTTAAGATCGTTTCCAACTCAAACCATTACATGATTCTGTTTGAAGGTCTGCCTCCCAGCTCCCAATA
Source organism: Psilopsiagon aymara (assembly GCA_024733675.1). NCBI lineage: Eukaryota > Metazoa > Chordata > Aves > Psittaciformes > Psittacidae > Psilopsiagon > Psilopsiagon aymara. Next base: position 1,231 of record JANRGW010013373.1, read on the forward strand.
CCATGCCTAATTTATTTGTACTTGCAGTGGAACAAAGACACAGAAAATAATATCAATTCAAAATGACAAGTCTTCCACCCAGCTGATATGTCTTTGTCACAGGATACTTCTGTCTGCCAATGGTGAGATTATGGAGAATATATTGTATGGCCTGTAGGGGAAATAAATCCACACTCTAATCTCCTGTATTTATCCTCGCCAGTCACAGATAACTTTCTCTGGCTGAAGCAGGGCTTTTTGGAGCTGTGCCCTTAGACTTTATCACTTCTGTTACAAACAGAAATCTACCCCAGCAGCTGAACCCACCAAACTTATGCAGGACAGTGACACTGTTGTCATTCAAAATGCAAATTTCATCACTTAAGTTCTCGTACTGTTTTGCTTGCACATCAAAAATGGTAATTAATCAAGAAAACAGACATCTAACCTTCATTGCTAAACTTCCAGAAGTGCTGAACTGTGTTGTATTATTAGCAGCCATTTAAGTGCTGCGGAGCAATGAAGACAGAAGAAGTTATCAAGAGTGAGATCTAGAAAGAGAAATTACTTCAGACGCGGTATTCTGGAAGACCTGAGAGCTGGCAGGTGCTTCTCGAATGACAGCCAGTGTTAATTGTTGGTGCCAACCTTATTCTAGACCTAGAACTAGTTACCTAGTTCTGGTAACTCTGATCTGAGAACTAGCTGGTAATTTTATTCAGAATGTGATGTATAACAGTAAAGAGAAAGGAGAATGAGTTGTTCTTCATATTCTGGTACTCCTGTGATCTATAAAAGCGAGATCCTGACAAGTCATGCTGTTGAACATACAACTGTGGAGGAGGGCATGTAGAGGAATTTACCCTTGAATGTCAGCAGATAGTAGTTACAAACTGGATAGGCATCTGTTTGTAAGTGAAGCAAATTTACATTCAGACACAAACAACGTATTTGTAACCATTTGTGAGGTTGATGTCTCTCTTACTGCTGAACAGTAGGAAGTGCCCTTCCTCATTGGTCCTGACTGTTTCACGTTTTTCATGAGTTCTTACAACTTTCTGGGGAGAACATACTAACCTTCTTTTCAGCTTTGCTGTGTTTTAGCTGGAAATATTCTTACTGTTGAAGTCACCTTTATATGGGTATGAGAGTTGGCTGTTTCTGTGCAGCAGATGACTGAGCTTAGTCTAAAGGAAGTTTTTATTGAATATATTGCAGGAAATATTAACTAGTTCTTAATCAGCCATGAGATTAGTCATGTATATTTTAACATCTGCAATGGGGTATGCTGAATTCAGGTTGACATTAGTTTTCTGATTGGCTCTAGCTGGCAATAATAGTAACAACCCCTGCATTTGTGAACTTCTGCTCATCAGCCATAGCGGCAGGGTGTGAAGAGCTATGAATGATGGTGGGCATTCACAGGGTATAATTGTTGATAAATGGATATAGATATGTTGTGACTATCATTCAAGATAAAACAACCAAACCATTATTTAGGTTTGAGTTTCTCCTTTGGTAGCTATTGTATTCACTTCTGTTCAACTCACACAAAGGTTAGTGCTCAGGCAGATCCACCAAGGGGACTGAGACCCAGTATGTGGGTATTTATAAAGTGCAGAACTTAGCCATGCTTGCTGCCATGGCAGGCTCTAAACAGGCTGTAGGTATCAGCTGACAAGTAAGTAGGCACAACACCTTGCATGAGTATGGATGTTTGTGAAAATTTCTGTCATCAAGGTAGTAGGGAGTACTTGCAGGTTGAATCCAAAGACTAGTAAGGTCAGATATTCAGGTTTGTGATTTGTGTCAGTTTTCTTTACCAGGAAAATGGCAGAAAAGCTCAGCATGAAGTACCATGACTCCATCCCAAAGAGGAAAGGTAGAGATGAAGCTGAAAGCTTTGCTGCAAGAAAGATGATAGTGGGTGATGAACACCAAGGGGCCCATAATGTATACAATAAGAAACACTGAAAAATAGCTGGGAGGGGAGGGAGGGTATGTAGAAAGCAGAAGCAGGACAAGAGAGGCAGGCTTCTCCCCAGTGCAGTTCCAATTAGTCAAAGTGTAACTGAGCAGAAAAGGCTGGTGAAAAGACTTCGGCAAACCAGATAGAAAAGACACCAGCAGATCCAATGCTCTCAAATACCACGTCTTCTGAGGACAAAGGCTTGCCCTGTCTGAAACAATGCCTCCATAGGCTTATGACTTATTTCCATTGGTATGTTCCCAAGAGAATCAAGACTTCTTTCCATTGGTATGTTCCCAAGAGAATCAAGAGAGAAATCCTGCTGTCTTTGTCTAGTATTTCCTCCCCTAGGGGAAAAAAGATGCAAAGGATAAGGCATCCTTATTAGAATGTCTTAGACATAACTGTTGTCTCAAAAAGTCATTATTTCTCTCTCTAGCAGCAAAACACTGCCTAATGCAGGAACGATATCGGGGGTTTGAGTATGTGTTAATTGTTGGTGCCAACACAGTGCACATCAATTTTGACAAAGAATGTGCTTTACTGACTGGTGTATGACAAATCTACTTGCCAGAGTAGCTGGACACACAGAGATATTCTTCAGCCAAGCAAAGATTTTAAGATGGACATCATTAGCTAAAGATGTACAGCTGGAATCAGATCACTTTGGAGTCTCAGCAATATCTGTTTTTTCTTGTAGATTCAGAGATATTACTAGCTTAGCGTAAAAATACTTTGAGCTTGCTCACACATATTTGTAGTTTCATGCCTGTTTATGTAGGGGCAACTGCAAATAATCATACTATTGCATCATTAATCTGGACACTACTTGACATTTGTGCTCATGACTGAGTCATTAGCAGCAGCTTCACTAAGATAGCAGGCACTGGATTTGGACAGTTTTTCCCCTAGTATTTCTCTGGTATGTGTTAAAAATACCATGAAATAACACATGTACATAAGCCAGGAGAAAAGTTGGAAAGGAGAGAAGATGCAGAAGAAAGGAGCTGGATAGATCAAACACAAACAGGTTAAGCTGAAAAATATGAAAGAAAGCAGGAAGGGACAAAGAAAATTTAAAATGACTGTGAAGTGGTGGGATAAGCACTAATACAGGCTTTCTCAGTTTGCAGAAGCTTCCTTGTCACAGGACCACCTCATGCAGATAGATATTCAAAAGAGCCCGTTATTTCTGTGATGGCAGGCAACATGTTGCAGTGTTTTCATGTTACACACTCACTTTTATAGATCAATATGACAGAAAGTATTTGTACTGACATATTGCACAGGAAAAGAATAATCTTGTGACATGTCAGTCACCAGATGGCATTTTGAATGAAAAACCAAAGCAAATCCATTATTTAATGCAAATTCAAGGTTAATTTCATAGAGATACTCTTGGAACAAATAATTTTCTTTGGAAAAATGTATGTGTATGTGCGTGTCTTTGTCCAGTAGCTTGGGATTTAGGAGCTCTAAGGATGAGTGGTGAAACTGTCAAAACTTCTGTGACTATATAACAAAGATTCATATTTGTCTAAGTTTGTTATGAGTTAGAGCTTCGACTAAAGGAATGTAAATGTCTTTAGAAGCCTTCAAATGCTAAACCCATCAACTGAGTTTGGCCAGAAAACTGGTATGTCCAAGAAACAACCTTGTAAATACATCAAAGAGAGATATCTGTGCTAGTATCCTCTTGACTTAAGAATGAGCATCATATTAGCTAGACTCTTCCTACTGGAAGAAGCTTTGAAGGTTTTATAATTATTTGCTTTTGTACTTTCAGATATATTGCTTTTCTTTTTCTTTCGTTTTTCTTTGCTGTACTGTATGATTTATGATGCATCCTTCCCTGAACCCTTTAACGTGCTTTGTCTAACCTGCTATATTTTACACTATAGTCATCTGGGATTATTCACCTAAGAACATATGCCCAGTACTTGAGAGGAACATGTGCGCTGTAAGGCAGGACTTGGTGTGGAAACATGCTGCTCTGGGTTGTAATTCAGGCAGCTCCGAAGCTCCACATGTTCTGGGATCTGTTTTTGAAGTCCAGATTAGTTGAAATCATTGCCTGAGCTTTGGTTGTGCACAGAAGAGTCCTGGTACACCTCTATACAGCAGCAGACAGCAAAGATAATTCTAGAGAATGAAAAAGAAATTCCTAGTAAACTCTGGAAAATAAGAAACAAGAATAAAAAGTTCATATTAAAGTTTTGCACTGGCAAAAACAGAGCTGGTGGAATGCACAGATAAAAGTCTAATGTGTTTAAAAATAATTTCTAGTGTCAGTAATCTTCTTTTTCTTTTTCTTCTATGTCCCTGTAGTCATTCTCAAAGACAGACCACTAATCCTACTTACAGTGAGTGATGATCATTGCAGCTGCAAGAGTGAGGTCATTGATTTATGGAGGTTATAGCTCCATTTGGGAGCATGAGATGAAGAAAGAGAGTTGACTGAGACAGCTGCATAATTTGTGTCTACTGGTTTCCCTTGAGCAAGGATTTTTTAAACTCTTCTCCTGCCAGTCTTTACAGCAGCCATTAGTTCTATCTGAGAAGCAGGACTGATGTTGATTGGGAGACAGATAAAAGGTGGAAAATGAATCAAATGGCATAAAAAAACTTTACAGTATGAACAAGGGCTAACAGTACCTCCAAGATAATAAAATAATATGGCTTCAATAAATGAATACAGGAATTTGTGAAAAACATTTTTATCTAAGACCTATTAGTAATATGCCTCATTGTTTATTTAAACCTAAATCCCTGAGACAGAACTAAAAGATGCATAACTAATGGCTTTTTAAGCATATGACCATGTTTTCGTTAGGAAGGCTGGTACTTTTTGTTGCTCTGAGGGAACCCAAAGCACCCACGGACAACCACTTCGCTAACGTGGCATAGCACTAATAACAAAAGACAGCATCATTTGCAGTGCAAGGCTGAAAGCCTTTGAAATTTATAGAATTAAGAAAAGTGCTACATTTCCCCTGTACAATGGAGTAAGAATTTCTCATCCATCAGTCCACCCACAGAACCTCAAAACACTGTTATACCTTTGGAGGTATAGGGAGGACTTCAGGAGGTCCAGTTCAGCTCCTGTTGGCATAGAAAGCATTGCTTTTGTGTTCATCTAACCTCAGATCCTGTTTGAAAGGACTTTGGTCTTACTCCACTTGATGGAGCTTGGTGTCATTTTATCAGAACATAGCCATAGAAAACACTAACACTGAAAGCCTGTAATTAGAGATAGTGGATTTCAGGCGCAAAATAAATTGTAAAGGCATCTCAGGAGATTAGATCACTGGAGTCACCTGAGTACATTCAGTACCAACAGAAAACACTGGAAAACAAGTATCTGCTTCTTCATGCAATGGAGAGGAAAGAAGAGAATGTAGAAATTGCTTTTTAATCTCTCGTTATCCAAGTGTTACTCTTTTATTTACTTCAGGAGACAGTGGGTCTAAGACCTGGGATGGGGAAATAGCCCAATTAAGGATTTTCCTTGAAGTTAACAGTATAGAAGAGCTGAAATGAATTTTCAAAATAGTGAATGTTTGGAACATCCGTACCTTGAAAAACGCTTTTCCTCTTAATCCTTTGTAATAGCTAGTCAAAAGAAAATGGGGTTTCCTTTGGTATTTGAACTCTGTTTATTTGAGATTGCTTTTTGTGTAGGGATTCTGAATGTAACAGAACTAACAATATAAATATGATACCAGACAGTTTGATCAAACGTGGTTGACTGGACAGGATTTTGTTCGGGCAGTACAGCTCACAGTATATAGTATGTGCTGCTGGTGTGTTCAACAAACATAAAAAAAATCAATGTATCTCAGCATTGCCTCAGGCCTGCACAAACGTTTAACAGACCACACTATGAAAAATAATTAAAAATTAAGGTTTGATTCCTAGCTTCACCTCACCGTTTTCACTTGTGAAGAGGGAAGATGTAAAGGTGAAGCTTGTAAATGTGCCTTGTGATCTTAACTAGCAGACTATTTTGATGGCCACAGCTGATGTGATTGCTTGCTGTGCCCGTCCTTGCCTAGTGTGTAAGACCCTGCCAATCATCCTGTTCACCTACTTCAGTGGTGCAGAGCAGCCACTTCTCATGGGGCTGAAGCTGTGACTCCATCTGTAATAAGTGAGGCTGCGCTGGTGTCTGTGTTCGCAATGATGTTTTCAAGTAACAGAATATGTTTTACGTCAAGAAGCTGGACAGAGACCAACAATAAATGAGAAGAGACGGAGACAAAAGATAGTTGGTAGAAACAGGCAGGTGCTCTTTATTTCATGTGGCACAGCATTAGGCAGACAACCCAAGAAACAGTTTCTAACAAAAACCAAAACTATTGCTTCCAGGAACCATCCCCCGAGCTAGGTCTACTGCCAACAGTGGCACTGAGATGCCCTCGCCTGTCCACTCTCATCTCACAATTCGCATATGCTCAGGCTGTATCTTAGCTGTGAGCATTCTTTCCAAGGAGGCTAACTTTTTTGGATACATATCTTTAGACAGCATACATACTGTGCAGTATCACTAAAGTACAATCTCCTCAAGCCATGCTAAAATATAACGCTAACTCTGGAGAGAAGGCTGTGCAATCGCCTCACGTCTCTCTGAGGTAATGCAATGCTGTTTCTTAGCCGAAGACAAGAGGAGCACCTGAGGGAAGATCAATATGGCTTCAGAGTCTATCTTTAAACTCCTGATGCAGTAGTGAGAACCTGGCATGCCATCTGGGGAGACACGGGGTGGTTACCTCCTCCTGCCCTGGCTGCCATCAGGCACTGGTGACACCAGAGACCTAAGCCTACCATCACCAGGAGGGCTGAGAACAGAGATGCTCTTGGACTAGGAGGAGAGGTCAGTCAAAGATCACAACAGACTGTAATCTTTGTGTTGGGCATTAGGCAAGAGGTAAGCAATGATGGTGGTAAGGAGTTACATAGCACTCTGGATTAAAGGCATGAAGAATGGCTGGTGGGAGGAAGATGTTTTAGAGGCTAAGGGCAAAGTTTTAAAAGCCTTGGGATATTACTTTTGATTATTATCTACAGGTTATTCTCTCTATATATATTCTATTTTTTTTTTTGTAAATTAAGAAAATAAACATTTATTAACAAGTCACTGAGTCAAATCCTGCTTTCCACTAAAGCCAGCTCCACTGACTTCAGTGTAAGGGAGCCCTGTGTAAACAATGAAGGGCAAATTTGGCCCTTTATGTCCTGAAAAGTCTCCTTGTACCCATTTCTTTAAACTCTGCAAGGAAACAGAGATTAAGGGTGAATTGTTTGCTATGATTTTCTCTTGAGCTACCAGGGGAGTGTCAATGAGATGTAGCAAAGGAGCAAGAAAAAGGAACAGATAAGTAAGTACTGCTTTAAAGACAATTGTATCCATGTTGCAGAACAAAACTACAAAAACAGAGTGCATTTGGACCAAATGCTACTGGCCTTTACTTTCATAAGCAACCACAATATCCTTTATTTAGCTTCGATGAAACAGTACATAACCAGAGAAAATGGAAGGAATCAAATACTCCTTTTCCTTTGCGAACATCATATGCCCAGAGGTGAACACTGTCATCCCTTTGGATGCTCTAACTCCAACTGTCTACACAGTGCAGTGTCAGTCGCTGAAGACAAAACATGTCTACTGTGCAAATGAGTAAAACCTGTGGTGTCTTACAAATATAACTTAATGTTTTGAATATTAAAAAAACACTAGGTGCTTTTAGACACAGAACAATACGATTTTGGATGCATTTACCACTTTTATTTCACTATGCAGAAACATACATTCACCATGTGTTGTGATGCAGCTGACAGTGTAATGGATGCTATCCCTTCAGTGGGTATTGTAGCTGGACACTAACGAGTTTTCAGTGAACGTTCTGTACAGGTTAAGGCTTGACTCTGAACTAGATAGTAAATGTTGACCAGATTCTCAAACAGATTTTTTTCTTGTTTTCCTCTGAGAACAAAAGGGAAATCAATAGAAAACCATCACGGTTATTTCAGATTAATAATTTTCTAATGCTGCAAACTAAGTAAAATACAGATCTTTTTTTTTTTTCCCTCCAAAATAACTACACATAATTTACAAGGTTAGGATCTGTGAAGGGTGACTGGAAGCTGACTCTGAACAATGCTGACAAAAATCGTTAAAGTTAATACACTAAAATCATTACTACCTTGTAAGGTATTCAGTCAGGTATACAAAGCACACTTTGTAAGCATTTAAATATTTTGATAAGAGTAAAGATTCATCATTGTTTATCGGGCAGTAATAAAACCAGATGAAACAAATATAAGATTCAAGTTGTTTACTGAATAAACTGTGTTATTGGCACGTCTAATGTGTGGTAAAACATTATACACAGTACCTATACGGCTTCTAGCATTTTGGGGGTAATCTTCATTTACAATATCTGTAAACAAAAGGCTTGCCACCTAACAAATTTTAATTTGTTTAGACTTTCATAAACTGTGAAAGGCTAGAACTGTTTATGTGTTACATGAGATCACTGTTTATATTGTTTATGAACGTGCAGGTATAGCTGAAAACGTAGACATTTTAAGAAAATTAAAAATGCTGCTTTTCTGTAATTTTATTGTTGCTTCATGCAATATTGTTTAACTGCTGCTGATTCAGATTGCTTTCTATGGGAAGGTATCTCTGCCAGTTTCTTTATTAATGGTCATAATCAATTCTTCTGTACTGAATTTTTCCATAGACAGATACAAGTCAGTCAGGTTGGAACTGAGACTCCGTACAGGCTCTCGTATTCCTATTGGTGTGCATGTCTGGATTCATATGCAATCCAGGTTATTCCTGCGGGAAAGACAATAGAGTTAATTATTCGAAGCAACTACACTCTTGCAAAAGAGATTCTGCCAATTTGTGAGTGTAAAAAAAGCTGTCTGAAAATGGCATCATCCCAGTATAAGCAACTTGGGCCAAATTCAAAGTCCACTGACGCCAATGGAAAGAATTAGTGACATCAATAGACTTTTAAGCAAGCCACATTGTGTTGTCTCTGAAACAATTAGCAGAACACTACAAGAATCACAGCTACTCACTCCTCAGTGACTGGTTCCATCTTCCAAATAAATAACAGGTACTGAAATTCAGTTTTCTTTAGGGTCTGTATATCCAAAAGCAGGAGAGCAAAACAGCTTCAAAAGGTGCTGTGCATTATACTCTGTTACTAACACCAAGTGCGAGGGAATATATATTGTTTTAAGAACAAAATGCTGCTATCGACTTAAACAAATCAGACAAGCAGCTATTTTTTTCCATTATGCATAGAGCATTCAAAGCAATTTGTGCAATGGTGTTGGCATTAACAGCCTTTGCATAGCAGGTTAGTATGCATGACATGTTTTTGCACACAGAATAAATATAGTAATATTAAGACATCTGTTTAGCCAGCCACAACTAGAAGCATGCCTTTACCCCCAAAAAAAACTTGGCACAAAAAAAGCTGCATTATCATCTCATCCTGATAAAACAATGCTGCTTTAAAACACAAAATGTTCTTCAAAATACAAGAAAGCCAAGACATCCAAATACTGACACACTAATTTGCTGGGTTTAAAGGAAAAATCAAAAGCACATTGGGTCACACCTTTGCAAGTCAGGAATTAAAACTTTCATTTGTAACATATCTGCATAGGACATTTAAAAAGCAGCTGTACATTTTTCCCTTGGCATTTTTAAACAAAGTGCGTACCTTTAAGAACAAAATAGATTTGTTCTTAAATGACATAGAAGCAGACAACAGATTTTTCTGACTTCAGAATTAGAAAATTAGACTATATCAAAGCATGGACAATGAGGACTTTCCAGAGAGCCAGCAAAAGCAAATGAGTAGTTTCTCTTTCTCCAGCTGGAAACACTGAATGAAGAAAGATATTTAGAGCTGAATGTGGTTTACATTTAAATACCAGAACTGATAACAAGCACAAATGCAACTTGCAAATGCCAGTGAAAGAAAGCAAGGAGTTAGAGGTGAACTATGGGAGGAAAACAACATTTGCAACATGCCAGCCCAGTAAATGCCTAGGAAAATCATCTAGTCTTCTTACCTGCGGTCAATCCTCCCCATCTTCTGGTGTGATTTCTGTCTCTTTATGTACCACTACTTTGGTCACTGACATGTCAGGGTGCTGCTCTTTGGCTTCTTTAATTGCCTGAGCCAGCGCCTATCCCAAGGAAACCACAGAAGGGCAAAAACAAAAAGGAGGTGGAACATGCATGATCAGTAGCAAGGTGGAGAGATTCATGAGATATTACACAATTTACAAATGAAGAAAATGATTAAAATATGGAATATACCATCACTGATTTAACTTCTAATCCAGTTTAACTTAAGGCATGCCAGTATGAGTAGTATCTTTTAAAGCAATGTTTAGAAATATCCTCTTTGGCAGTCTTCAGGACAGCCTTCAGCAGTTTATAGTCTTTACCTGATCCAGTTTATAGACTTTACCTGATCATGATCAATATCTGCATCTCCTGTGATGACTATTCGTTTTTCAATTCTTGTCTCTGAGATACCGCCTTTCACAGTCTAGATAGGAGGGACAAATGCATGTCAGTAACTTAAAGAAGGCTGCTACTCACCCAGAGAATGCTCAGCGCAGGAAAGCAGAGGTGACTGGACTGAACTATCTCAAACACTATGCACAAAGGGAATGACCCTGGACTGCAACCAGAGTAGCTCTGAAGTTAGCCTGCTCTGAATGGACTGTATGACCTCCAAAGGTCCTTCCAACATAGATAATTTTATGATTGTAGACAATTTGCACATGCATCAGAAGAGATGTTTGTATGCCAAAAATAGCAGTTATGGTAAATTCATCCCATGAAAAAAAAATGGACATACAGACAGTTTGTATTAAGACCTAGTTAAGTCTGACTGCAGGCTTCAGAAGGACATACAGGGCAGTATGACCTCTGTATAGCTCACTAACTGAAGGGTGAATTTTACTATTGAAAGATGAAATCCAGTTCTTGGTGAACACTGGTAAGAGAGCTGTCACAGCACTAAGAGGGCTTCTGCTTAGGGAAGAACTATTATTTAGATCCCATTTTGGAACTTGGAAGACCCAACATTGTTTGTCTATGCAGCCATAGCCTTCTGGCTTGGTTGTTGGCAAATTCCTTAGCAATGTGATGGCGGTGTCTGAGTTGACCACATGATACATATATACTATGTGCTTTCAACACCATGAGGAGATAATAGCTCAGGACTCAAACACAGTTATAGTCATGTCAACAGAGCCTCGTTCTCAGGCAAAATTAGTCCTTCTAGGCTACAATATGATGCCAGCATGGCTACACTGCTTCCAGTTCCAGGCAGTATTTGCAGATATGTCTTTGCACAGCAATGTTTTGTGCTTGCACAGACATACCCAAGGGGTTTATGATTTTCAGAACTCTTGTCTGGCCCTTGGAAGATGCATTAGTGAAGCCAGTACAGTCAAAGACAGGTGAATGAAGACAAATATCCAAAACAGGATTTTGTCCAGACAGCATAAGCATGTGTCCATGCCTTAAAAGAAATAATAGAACTGAAATTAACATACACCCTTGTGGAAAAAAAAAGCTCCCTGCTTTCTGAGGACTCACTTTGGTGATATGTGTAGTGGTTGTAGTGCTGGTGGTTTCAGATGTGATAGTTTGTGCACTCATCAATACACCGGGTTCTGAGTCAGCACTGCAATCCACCTAGGGAACGAAAAGAGAAAACCAGTCATCAAACCCAAGATCCTGAGCACAGGGAGGCAAGAACTGGACTGGCTGAAGTTCCTTATTTCTACAGTTCTTTACAAAATGAGCATCTAATGCTAGGAATATAACTGCTGTTAGGGTGATCATGTGCCAGTATTTCTCTCTGCATCTGGAGACTCTCCTTTGCATCTGGAAGGACAGATGAGAAGCTGAGGCCCTGAAATCTGTAGCTTCATCAATGCTCTCTAAAGGCCCAACACAAGGACATGAGAGTCACCCTCAGGTAACCCATTCTTACATCCATCCTCCCCATACTAATATTTAATATTTGGACAATATAGAATAGTTTATTTTAATGCATACACTTAAAGAAAAGCACCTTAAATTAGACTCTGGCTTTTGCAGAACTTCTTACCTGAGAAGACTCATACGTAATGGTTTTTGTTTCTGTATGGACTACTGGCACTTCCTTTGTTGAAATTTCAAGGTTTTCCCCACCAGCAGGAACACTACTGAAACTGATAGTCTCAGTCTTCACAACTGGTGACTGCATGAACAAAAAAAGAAGGAATTGGAACATTTGGCAAAGCTTATGGATTTCTCAGAATGTTGTTTGTTTGGGGTTTTTTTTTCTCTGGAAACAGAGGGGGAACAACTGAAAAATGGTCTGGACTTAATTAAAAAAAAAAAAAAAGAGAGAAAATTCTGTGTTACAGAGGTACATACATGTACATACTGCTGGCCACATTTAGCACTATCCTGGATTTCATGAACACAAACTTCAGAAAATATCTAAGCACTACTTAAGGTGCACAACCTGAAAGACAGGAGGCTCCCTCTGACCATGAGGAAACACCTTTTCACTGTAAGGTTGACCAAGCACTGGCACAGGTTGGCCAGGGCGTTTGTAGAGACTTCGTCTTTGGAGATATTCAAATGCTGTCTGGACACAGACCTGGGCAACTGGTTCTGGGTGACCCTGCTTGAGCAGGGGAGTTGGAGCAGATGACTTCAGAGGTCTCTTCTAACCTCAACTGTTCTGAGACTCTGTATTTCCTTAAAATGGCAAGAGAACTAATCCTACCCAGGCGTAGCCTTCCATCCAGCTCTCGGATAAAAAGAGCAAGAATAATTGATTTTTTTTTTTAACCCTTCTGCAAAACAGTTCTTGAAATTCTGCTCGGATAAGGAACCTGGGTTGTTTAAGACATAGTGCACTAATTTACAGCTGTGCCAACCATGGAAAAACATACAGTTTTTGTCTTTGAGGACACATAAACTTTGCCAATCTTGATGGGCTTCACAAAGAGAATGCCACTGAAAATGCCACCAAATTAGGTATATTTCTGTAGCATGAAAAGCGCTTTTTGGTAAAACATCCATGGCATTTTCCCAGTGATGGAAACCAGCAGCAAGTCTTGCAGGTGCCACACAAGGAGGAAATGAGAGGAGAAACTGCCCACTGTAAAGATATAATCATAATAAGCTCAGTACGCTTTACTTTCCATGACAGAAATCATCTTAGTCCACTATTTCCCACATTCACAATTCAGCACAGGCATGACCGATTTAGTTACAAGTTACCTCAAAATGAGGTTTTCTTTCCAAAGACTCTGAAACGTGGACTGTTGTACTGTGCTCCTCCGCTTGCTCACGTGAAGCAGCAGCAGCAGCGACTCCTTCCTGTTTGGTTAGGGCTTTGCCAGCTTCCTCCCTTTTTTCCTCCTTTGCCCCCTCAGTCCCAGCAGAGCCCTCCTTCTCTTTCACACCAGCAGCCACCACTGATGCTGCCTCAGCCTGGGCATCCAGCACAAGTCCAGCCGCTTTAGCAGGATCCCTGCTTGCACACACATCCATCCCATGCCTTTCCTCGATAACTACAGTCTCCTGCACAACCTTCTTCACGAAATCCTGATGTGGTGGCTGAACTGACTGCTTCATTTCACTGGAGGTTATCTCCTGAGATGTTGTCGTGTCTATTCTCTGCAAGGAAGGAAAAGAAAAACCCCTCAGTGTCTGAACCAGACCATGCTACTTGCAATAGCTCCTCAGGCTAATGTACTGTGAACATAAATACAAAAATGGGTATTACATTTTGCCAGTTTATTTCTCTCACATTACTTGGGTTTTCATCCTTGGGATGTTATCAGAATAGTAGAAATGAAAAAAAAAAAAGCAAAAATCTCTTTTTTTTTTAAAGTGAAATGTCACAATATTTCTCTTGTTGGCATTTTTGTGTGAGATTTATAAAGGCAAAATACAGCACCCTGCAAAATGAACAAAAAAAAGTGAAATGAGAGAAAACAGTGGGGTTTGATATTTTTTTTTTCTTTCCCGTGAAGTTTCGGTTGTGGTCTGTTGTAACAAAAGAAAAGGCACAGAACACATGCACTAGTTATATAGTTTCTGAGTTACACACAAAAATCAAAAGCAAAAATAATTGGTGTGCGGTTATAATGTTGATGGAGGGAATCAAACGGCCACCTGAGCCCAGCTATGTGAAGTAGAAGTAACCCCTCCTATGAACTCAGTCGGTTTTCTCGCAGACTCTATTAAACTGAAGATATCTGAACCATCCAAGGTTTTTTCACTGGTGGACTGTTTAGTCTAAATAGACAAAGAAATGCAGAGTCATACACAGAAGAAAGGCAGACCCACATGCGCAGACATGTTAATTTGCTAAAACCAGAGGCAGAGACAGAGGAAAGGGAGAGAAGGCTGCGGGAGCACAGAGAGGTTGGAAACAGGAACAAAATGGGAAAATAAATCAGAGCATATTCGTAATGGCTGTAGTAAGCAGTAGTTACAAAGCACAGTTGTTAGCACTGGCGTTTTGCTGGCTCAAAGCAAACCTTTTTTTTTTCTTTTCTTTTATTAACAAGCAACAGCAGCAATACTACATTTCAGTAACATGGATTTAAATAAATCAGAAAGGCTGAAAGCCTTATATAATCTCTGCTTCAGACCGTAGACAGATTCAAAGTAAGAGGGGAAACAAAATAAGCTGGGTTGTCTGCTGTCAACGTAAAGCCAGGCAGCAAGAGAGCCGAAAGGTAGGGTGGTGTGAGGGGATTGCCTAAAAGAAGTCATGCTTTAAACTTTAAACCATGGCGTGAAGTCAAAGCCACTTGTTACCACTACTTTGGACGCAGACGATTCAGTAACATAGTGAGCAGTAGCAATGGTAAATGGCTGTTCTCTGGAATATCTCCACTCAGACAGGCTCTTATCTCTCCAGGCAAATGCCCCTGCTTTTACAGCTTCACTGCCAAGTTGTTTTTCTGCTTTGCCATGCTGCAAGCTTCCCAGTGTACCATGTAACTGCAAATCTTGGTCCATCTTGAGTGTCTTTTTCAAACTCTCTTCTTCAGGACTTTGTAACTGTAATTCTGCTTCCTTTATAGGTGTCAAAGAGTCAGACATCTTTCTTTTTGTGCTCTGCACGTCGGATCCCCACCTGGCTTTGTCATCAGTGACAGGCTTGAGGATTTCATACTCTGACACTACCGGAGTGATTTTCACAGATTCTTGCACTCCCCTTTCCATTTTTTGCAAAGCTTCTACTGAAGGCTGTACTGCTCTCTCACCCTCTTTAGCTTTACTTGTCATGGTTACAATTTTCCCAGATACGGTATCATAGGACTTTCCTAGGGTGAGCATTTTCTGCTTATTCTCCTCTTTGGATTGTATTTCACTTTCCAAGTCCTCAAAGCTCTGCATTAGAAGGGTACTGGATTTTAACATCTCAGGTGGAAGGGTAGTTTTACTGCTCACAGTCACTACTTTGTATGCCAGATTTTTTTTCGATTCACCATCAACTACCTCAGAGGGTACTTTGTCTATAATAACCCAATCCTCAGTGCCCTATATTTGAGATATAAAAGCTAAATTAGAATACCTAAGGCTTGTCTATACATCAGGAGCACTAAAGCATGAAGACTTTTAAGAAATCAATGCCACCTCTTCTGAAAGCATGTAATAACTTTTGCTGTTGTACCTCTTAGAGCAGTTATCAAGCAAATAAACAGAATCAACTTAGGAAAAGTATGATTTCTTTGCATATTCCTTTCCATTAGAGGCCCATATAAAATGGACACAAAAAATTACTTTTACCAAAGCAGATAGCATTTTAGTGCATCATTTAAAATGATGATTGGAATCATCCTGAGGTTAAAAATCACATATCGCAATGATTTGTAATGCTACAGTCAAAAACAAGTTACAAAGATAAGGCAAGTAAGCCCATTCAACTGTTCCTCAGCTGTCACAAACACACTGTTAGGAGACTGCAGAACAGCACGCCTCCGTATGTAGCCATAGCCTCCACTGAATTTCCTTGTTTTCATTAGAATAACAGCAACCCTCTTTTGAATTGTTTAAATTGAGCAGTACAACACAGTAAACACAGTACTACTGAATATTCTGAAGGGAACTTAATGCAGTATCTTTTTTCCTCCTTATGCAAATATGCTATGGTATTCGCTTTGACTATGCAATTGGCATCCAGTTATTTGACCTTAAGACCACAACTTCTGTATTTAACTAAGCAAATGGGGTAATTGAAAATCAAATGAATTAAAAATAACCTCTAGGTATGATGGGATACTTTTCTGGATAATGATTTGATGAGAAGTAACCAAAGTGCCAGCAGATTCTCCTTCCTGCAGCTTCTTCTCTAGCACACTTGGCTAATAGAAAAACCAATAAGAACACAGAGTTCACCATCACTCAGCATAATCTGAATTCACTTGACAGTATAAAGGAAATTCATTCTAATGACAGAAGTGCCCAATTCACCATAACGTTCTCAAGAGATGCTTATGCTGGAAACGCATGCACAACTGCAAACATCCACAAACAGCACCGTGCAAGTAGACTTCTAACTAGCAGAGAAATCAGACTCTATTAGGAAGCCATAAGCTCTGGAGAGAACTCATTACTCAGAATTTGGCCTCCAGATTGCATCTCTCTGGAACTTATGAAATAATAATAGTAAAAAAAAAAGGGGGTGAGGGGCTTGGAAAGGAAAAAAAAATATAATAAAGTAATAAATCATTGCCAGCCTGACTGCATTTCAAGAAAGTATTATTCGGTTTTACCTGCGATTCAAGGAATGTAGTACCTCCCTTCTGCAAAAATATGAGTTTTTCTGATTTTTCTTTTTCTTCTTTGGTCTAATGTCAGGGGAATAAATGGTTTTAGTAAATGGAGGGTATAAAGTCCACTATAAAATAGCTCATCATATTTCTCTACAAATCTCATCTTTCTCTACTCTACAAGTTATTAATTGCATGGGAATTTAGGAAAAAGAATTAAAGAGATAATTTTACAGAGATTTCCAATAAGTGAAAACAGTGTCTCTGCAGTGAATGCAAAGCAGACACAAGCATACCATTTGTGCAGCACAAAGACCACTAAACTGAGTAACACCCGGGTGTGGATGCACTGTGTTTATCTCATCTTTCATTATTCATTTACCTGTGTCTGGTGCCAACTTAGATGGCTTCCGTAAGTAACCTAGAACAGGCCCTTCCACCTCTCCTGAGTTTGCAGCCTTCTCCACTGAAGCAGGCAGAAGGCGTGCCCTGAGATATTTCAGCTCTCCCCTTCTTTCTTCTTACAGGTATAAAAGGTCACAGAGTCTTTTTCCTATGCAGGAAGCTAACTATGGCTCTGTTATCTCTATAGTGTCACACCAAAATCCTTCTCGCTTTATCCTATCATGCCTTACCAGTGCTGTGAGGACAGTATCTCTGCAACTCAACCAACTGGGAAAGTTTTCTACGCTGGCAAGGCTCAATTTCCTAAACCTTTTGAGCCCAGCTTCTAGGCCGTCCACATTTTTCTTAGGCCACAGCAAATAAGCCCCTGCAGAGGAAAGCAGATTTCTTGCCAAACTCTTTCTACCCACTTCAATGGCTAGTGTATTCATTAGATATGCCAATGGAAGTGCTATGAATGGCATGATAAAAGCATACTCTTTGAATTATGTATACTTCACGTACTCAGGAAGAAAGGTAGACATTTAAAGAACGATACAAAACTAGAAACTAGGAAAAGGGAGAAATGGCTCATCTCCTTGACTGCAGTGAGATGCACAGCTTGCTTATTTCTAAAGTTTAATCCATTTGAGGTCAGACTAAACACTGTCAAGGAATTCGTTAGTATGATGGCTTTCATGTACTGCAGCTATCTGAGCACAATTACAGCAGATATTTGAAACTTTATCTTTTGTAGCTAAAGAAAACCAAAGTACTTCCCCCATATTTTAAGAAACTAACTGGTGATGAGGCAAGCTCAAAGTCAGACTGACCAAATGCACACAGGTGCCAAATGCTCAAAGTACACATTTTGAAATGGCTTATCTTCCCTTCTGTTCTTGTCTTCTTATAGCAAAGAGCTACAGGCAACACCACTGAATATTTTTTTAAAGTGGATATGCTAAGTTGAACATATAACTTCTTTGACTAGAAGAAGCTGCTACATAATGCAGATCTACGTGTCCTCTATCCTGATGACCGCTACATTTCTCAGTAGACACCAAGGTACTGATTTTGACCTATGCATAACCTCCATTTTTTCCTGAAAAATTCCTATCTCAGCATAACTTGTGAACTGATACCACCCTGCTTAGCACTACCAAACAGGATGGTGAGATGTTGTCTATTGCAGGGGTCCCTTAGTACCAGAAGTCACATCGGAATTAGGCTCTGATAGGTCAAATCCACTCAGTTTTCCACAGAAACACCGTCATTTGGATAAGAATCTGTGGGGCAGCTGTAGTTCACTTAGATGCATATAAGATACAGTCACTGGACATTGCTTTTGAGCAAGTTTTTTTTCTTGCAGTAGGAGAAGAGATATAAGGACAACTCTTTCCCTTTTCCTTTCCAAATGAAATGTTTCCCCAGCCTACATTTTCCAGGCGCACCTACAGGTTGGGCAGAAAAGAGATAGAGAGCAGTCCTGTGGAGAAGAATTTGGGGGTGTTGGTCAATGAGAAACTTAACTTGAGCCAGCAGTGTGCGCTCGAAGACCAGAAAGCAAAACATATCCTGCATCAAAAGGAGTGTGACCAGCAGGTCGAGGGAGGTGATCCTGCCCCTCTACTCTGCTCTCCTGAGACCTCACT
>JANRGW010013374.1:0-27959 GCA_024733675.1 Psilopsiagon aymara
GGGGTGGGGGGTGGCAGGAGGACATGGACGCCGCCGCCATCTTCTCGCTGCGATTGCGGGCTGGGAGAAGGCAGCGGGCAGCCCGCGGGGCTCTGCCGCCCGGTGCACCCGGGCACGGGTGGTGGTGGCGGTGGCGGCCGCCCTGCGGTGTGTCCGCGGTGGGTGTGTGAGAGGGGCCGCTCACCTCAGGGCCGGTGCAGTGAGGTGCTGTCGGGTGGAGCGGGTATGAGGGGGCCCGGGCACGTTGCGGTTCCCTTCCCACAGCCGTTTTCCCGGCCCGGTGAGGCGGCCACGGGCAGTGCCGAGCTGCGGGGCTGGCGTGACATCGGCGGGCCGGCACGCAGGGGCAGGCCCGGCTGTTTATCTCGCAGCTGGAACCGTGCCAGGGCCTCTTTTCCTGACAGGGTTTTAAACCTCCGCAGCAGGCAGGCGGGTGAGCCCAGCGCTCCGGCGAGCTCCGGGGCTCGGCTCCAGCCTGGGGAAAGGCGCAGGGATAAATGCCGAGCGCTCGGCATCAGCCTGGCCCCAGGGAAGAGACGGTTCGCAACTGCGTCTTCAGGCAAACAGAGTGGGTTAGGGCTCGCTCCCTCCTGCGCAGAAACCCTCGCAGGCAGCGAGCTGGGGCAGTGCTGTGGTGAGGTGTCTGGGTTTCTGGTGTGTCTCGCTTAAATTAAGAAACCTGCCATAAAGGGTTTTAGATAGAAACCTGAGGTTGGCTTTTCCTTCCTAGCGAGTTGTCATATTGCTGACTTGAATTGAACTTTCCAAGTGGGAGACTTTGACGTTTTAGTGAGGTGAAGATCACTGTATTGGTAAATAAATTCAGCCCATCCCGTAATCCTCCCCTAGAGCCAGTGATTTATTTGTGATCAGGGAGTAAGAAAAGGGCCAAAACCCAATAAAACTTGTGGGTTTGGTCTCTAGTGCCTGGTTTTCCCCTTTATTGTGCCTTTAAGATGTAATCAGGAAAACAGCTTGCTTTCCAGCCTGCAGATTTGCCCCACTTAAAATAGCCTGCCTTTAAAAGGGGAAGGGGTGCAGAATGGTGTTACTGCTCAGAGGACTCTTGAGCTGTAAGAGTTGTATGTGTGCAGTTAATATAGTAGCACTGAATTATTAGCTCAAAAGGAAGGAGGGAGCAGAGGGAAACAGTATAGATTAAGTACTAATTTAAATTTTGAGAATATCCTCAGTCTGGCTGGTTGTAGAACAGACTCATCAGCTACTCCTGAGGCAGCTTGTTACATGTGTTTCGTTGGCCTTGTACCATGTAAATTCTGAGCATAATAGTCATAATATACACTTAACACTTTTGCTTCTCTTCTCGTGATAGCTTCTCTTCTCGATTGTCACACATGCTGTTTTGTTACACCCATCACAGTATTCTCTGTGTTTGTGCATGTGTATGTGGGTTTTTTCAACAACTCTTCACTCTGACTTCATGTCAGGTTTGGAGTTTCATGTACCCATCAAGATCACCATTTTCTTCCAAGGCAAACTTCTTCAAGTATTTTTTAATGTCTCCTTTTTCTGGAATATTTGGGCAGAGCAAGCAAGCTTAATGGCTAATGTTGGCTGAAACAGCACAGAACAAGTCCCCTAGAATATCTGCGTGAAACACTTGAGCAGAATACTCTCCCTGCAGATTCTTAGGAGCTGGCAGTGTCAACAGTGTCTCTTGAGCTAGCTGCAGATATTAAGTGATTTTTCCTTTCTCTTACTCCTGGTTTGCTTTGCTTGTTACAGCACATCTTGGAACTGCTTTTTCTTTGTGGTTCTTTTAATCACTTATTATTTTTGAGCAGAGGCTTTGTAACCTACTGGAGCCAAGTCTTGGTATTGTATTCTCTTATCAGCCCTGTCAACTCTTTGTTCTCAGATTCAAGCTGCCTACTGTGCTTCTTAGTATGATAAATACCTTTGCTTTGTTTGAAATACGTGTAGGGCAAGTGTAGCTAATTACATGTCATCCAAGCTGTAGGATGTCTGTGGTGCCAAAACCTGCTGCAGACTGTTGCAGGCTAGATAAGTTACTGAACTGAAAGATGTAGATGAAAGTGACATAATGTGAAGAGAACATAATTAGTCTTGATCTTAAATGACAGATAACTCTGAAAGATGATTTTCATATAATGCAGTAGAAATGTAGCATAATTTTGACTTTAAATAAAGTTTCGAGTCAAAATTATGTGGGGTTTCTTGCTTGTGGGTTGATTGGGGGGGTTGACAAATGCCTAACTAGCCAATTGTAGCAGTTTGTCTTGCAGAATCAACATTTTTCTGTTTGGAGGATGTGAGAGTGGAATGTAGGAGTATTGACTTTTGCAAAACAGCTTGGTTTTTTGTTTTAGTACTTGCATAGCTGTTGCATTTGACTTCTACATTGCTATATCTTGCTGAGCATGGAAATATGTGCAGACTTTGTAACAATGCTGTGGCTTGTGATCACAGGCCACTTAAATATACAGTGTTCCACAGGAGTTCAAATAGTGAGACCCAAATAAAGAAAAGCCTTGGAAGCTGCTGTGCTAAATCTAGCTACTTACTGTAGGAACAACACAAAGGAAAAGATCTTTTGCTGTGAAATCCAGTTTGGTTCCTGACCACTACAAAAGGCAGGTCTTGAAAACTAAGTTCTAAATACCAGAGTTAGGAATCATTACAAGCACATAGTTGGCCAAACACACAGATTATCTAAACACTTTGGGGTTGGTTGGTTTTGTTTTTTTTGTTGTTTGTTTGGTTGGGCTGTTTGTTTGTGTTTTGTTTATGCTTGTTTTTAACACCCAAACCCAGTGTGTGCTGGCTCAAAGAGAAAGTATCTTCTGACTGTTTAGTATCTGACAGTTCTGCTGCTGCTTCTCAGCCTGCATTGTGTGAACTTTTCACCTGAAAGTCTAGAAAGGCAGTGAAACAACTCTTGAGGGTTAAACTTGTCATTTGGACACCACCACTATCATTGCACTTGGTATTACACAGCTCATCACCGTATTACATGATGGTGATAGTAGTTTCCTTTGGATGCAGGCATCTGTTTATGAGAGAGCTGGGTGTGGGACAAACCCTTGAACTAGAGAGATGAGTTTCAGGGTACTAGAAACAAAACTTCCTTAGGACTTGGGTGGAAGAAGGAGTATTTTGAAGCTGCAAGGTAGGATGACTTATGATGACTTATTTTTACTTGGCATAACTTGAAACTGTATTTAGGCTGATGAATGGATCTCTTTCATAGTGGATTTGTGCATATGGCAAGTTCTGAAACCTGACTCTGACTCATGTCAGAGGTCTGCTCCCCAACTGGTAGATAAAGTTGCATCTTAGCTTTTTCTGTTATCATGAGGAGGATAGGAAATAAGCTTTTGGGAAAAGGCCTGAAAACAACGTGTACCTTAAAACGACCTTGCTCTACAAATCCTGCTTTCCTTGTGCTATATTGCAGCTGTACCCTTTGTTACTATTATTTTAATTCCTTATGCCTCAAATAGTTTTTGGATAAAGCCTTGTCTAGAAAGCATCTTTTAACTAAGAAAATACCCTCTTTTAGTGCTGTTTGAAAATTGATCTTAATATGATGTAATATTCCACGTAATGGTCTTCGTTATATAATGCGTGGCTTTCAGTTTTCAGTGAGCACCTATAAGAAATAGAAGCTGGTCGGCCAAAGTGAAGCAGTAGATGACAGCCCTAAATTCAAAAAGGCTACACCTCCTAAGTTCTCATCTCTCTTTATTTAAAGGATCCAGAAATTGCCACACATGGAGGTGAAAACTCATCTGGGAGATGTCTGTTGACTCTGCTGGGTCTAGCGTTCATCTTGGCAGGGGTGGTTGTTGGTGGAGCCTGCATCTACAAGTACTTCATGCCTAAGGTAATGTCAGAGTTCTTCTTCAGGTATTACTGAAAAAAAAAAAAAAAAGGGTAATTATAAATGGATTACCACTATAATAGAAAACCTTCAATAACTGGGACATGAAGATTGTGATGTCCTTTATAAGAGCCCCAGGTGTGACAGACCTGTGCTTTGTCATAGTACAAGTGTTAGAAATGCCAGTTTTAAAGCAGCGTTTTCTGTAAAAATAATTATTCTTGCTCTTACTTTCAGCATAAGGTGTACCGTGGTGAAATGTGTTACTTTGAGAATGAAAATCATGATCGTGCAGTAGAGCCATACTTCCTGCCTATAGCTGAAGAAGCTGACATTAGAGAGGATGATAACATAGCCATCATTGATGTCCCTGTTCCAAAGTTCTCTGACAGTGATCCAGCAGCAATCGTTCATGACTTTGATAGGGTGAGTATGTGTGAACGGGTAAGAAGTAAGTAGTCTTGTTGCTCACTAGGAAACTGGGGAGCAGGTGGTGTTTGCAACAGCTTCAGGGGTTTGTTCTTGAGACCTTGAAAGCTTGCAGTCAGTGTGTTAGTTGCATGTAGTTTCTCTAAAGCAAAGAGGAGAGGATGGTTTTAAGTTGATTTTTTATTAAAGTTGTGTTGACAGTAGTAACAGTTATCCTTAGTCAGCTGTAAAAGCTGTCATAGGCTTTGAAACAAATCTTGGCACTGCAGATACAGTCACAGTAAAGGCACCAGAACTGACCTCTGTATGTGCAGCTTCAACAGTAGCATTGAACACCATGCAGCTAAGTTGTGCTACTTGTGTTTGCAGAACTTAGTTTTCATTTTTACTGCCTGCTCTAACTTAAAGGATTCAGGCAACTCAAGAACTTCAGTTGATTCTGGCGAAGTTTTAATGCAAAGTCATAATAAAGCAAATAGATGTTGATAATTTTGGTTTCTGCAATTCTTGCACTCACTAGCAGTGCTGATTTGACTTTTTCTGAAGAGCTGTTTACAGGGAATGATTGTTCATCAGCAGTTGGATATCTTTTCATTGCACTGTGCTTAGTTGGATTTCCTCAGTTATGAGAGCACACTCCCAAATACTTTCTCTGTGTTAATATAAACTGTACTCATTTAGAATTATGATAGCAGCAGTTTTCATAGTCAGCTCTCACTTGTGTACTGAAGTCCTGTTGTAAAAAAGATGTAACTACTGTGTTTGCAGAAGTGGTGACTTCTGATTTCTTATACTAGACAGTTCCTGAACGGATCTCTTTGATGGTCGCTGTTCATGATATCCAGCTCTTAGAGCATCTTTCTTAGTCCTTGTAGAGCTGTGTTCTAATAGCCAAAGGTCATGCTTAATTAAAAACTTGTTTTCAAAATAGCTTTTGACTGCATATCTTGACTTGCAACTGGGTAACTGCTACGTGATTCCACTGAACACATCCATCGTTATGCCACCAAGGAATCTGATGGATCTCTTTGCAAAACTGGCGGTATGTGGAAACTTTTCTGTGTAGTTGTGATGACAAGATCACTTTTGATAAGAATGGGTATTGCTCCTGAACTGCAGGCTCTTGCTAGAACAGTCCTCTTGCCATCAAAGTATATAATCCCCCTGGCTCAGTCACTGTACTGAAGTTAAGGCCAGCTGTCAGTGTATATTACGTTGATTAGATTCATGCTTAATGCTTTTATTAATACCTAGCTTTATGGAAGCTGAAAGCAACTAGCAAATAAGGTTAAATTTAGCTAGCTATTATAAAGGAATTTGATAAAGCTCCAAATATCGTGGAAAGCCTAAACCTGAAATTTACTACCAGAAAGCTCACTTGCCCTGTGAGAGTTTTAATGAAAAGAATAATGCTAATTTGTTCTTGTGATTTAGTGGCATTGTAGTTATGAGCTCACTGCAAGCACTGTGACTCTTCAGTGACCAAAACTGCTTTTTTTTCCAAGATGACTTAAAGGTCAAGCTGATAGAGCTTGCTGCTACTTCCAAATTAAACGCGATACTGAGAAATCCTGTGTCAAATGTACTTTTCAAAAAAGTCATTAACTCCTCAGCACCTGGTGCTAAAGGCTACCTTGTGTAGTTTATCTCGCTGTCTTAATTTTTATCTTCCTGGAGATAAAGCTTTAAGTGTGTGTCCTTGCCCCCATTTTTCCTGAGTTGGTCATGAGGGGTGAGAATTTGTTTTAATGGTGCGTTAATGTTCTGGTGAAGACTTAACTTTTGTAGGTGGAACTGCTTTTATTGTATTAGATGTGTTGCCTCAAACATGGAAGTTTTTATAATACTTTTTTTCTCTTAACTGCAAATTTTCTGTTGCATACAGATAAACTTTCGTTATAAAGTAAAAGAAGTAAAGCTGGAATCTAGAGCCTGAAGACCTTCTGAAGCAGAATAAAATGTAGTGATACTTGTTTTTAGCAGGATGCTGTATTTCATGGTTTTTTTTTTCTCTTTTAGACTGGCTCTTACTTGCCTCAGACTTACCTAGTCCGCGAAGAAATGGTGGTTACAGAGGAGATCGATAATGTGTCTGATTTAGGTATCTTCATCTACCAACTCTGTGTTGGAAAAGAGACATTCAGACTTCAGCGCAGAGACCAGATAACAGGTGAGTTCCCATTAGTAAAAAAGCCAAACCTGTTGTTGGAGGATGGAAAGGGTAAATACTTCAACTGTTTTTTAGATTTAAAATCTGTGAGGGTTCAACATGAGCTGGGACTAATCAGAGAACAAATGGGTATTTTCCCCTGCCTTTAAGTGTGTATAAGTAGTTTCATTCAAACATACTGAGAGTTTCAGTTATGGGATTAGAAGTTACAACCTTTTTCTGTTCGGTTGGAAATGTAAGTTAGTATGACCTTGAAATTCACATAATCCATCTGATCATGTGAGTCTCTAGGTGCACCTTTGGTTGTCGTTGTCCTCCCTAAAACTGGGTTGCAGGAGCACAAAGTAAAAGCATTATCTGCTGGTTCACTTGCTTTGGAAAAAATGAAGTAACTGAACAACTATTTCTGGATGTCCCAGAGTTCCTCTCTGAAAGAGGAAGAACACTTCATAGGAACTCCTGTGCTCCATTTCTTTACTCCTCATCTTCTCACACCACCCCCTGCCATTCTGTGGAAGGAATTGTATTTGAGGTGTCTGTAGTTTGACATACTGGGTGCAAGCCTGGAGTACAGGAATGTGATACTCTGGGTTTTAGTTGACTGTAGTTCTTAAAGCATTTCATAGTTTGCTGCTCTCACCAGCCACAGGGAACTAATCCTTTGGCACTTACAGCCTTTCAGAATGCAAATGTTTGGTTTGTCAGAACTCTCTGCTCTTGTTCTCCTCTGAGGCAAGAGTTTCTTCAGTTGCAGCTTACAGCATCAGGAGCCACATCTCTTATTTGCTGGAGACTGCATCCTGTTGCTAGATAGAAGGCTCTGTATGTGGGAGCACGAGGCTGGTTCTATGTACTTAGTGGCATAGGACACATGAAGAAACAGTAAATGCTGCTTTTATGGGGGAGAGAGGCTTGTATCTCTTAGCTTTGTGAAGATGCTTTTGTGAACAAGTCTTAATTGATTGCTGCTGTGTCTGAGACTAGTTTACAGGCAATAACTGCAAGGAATGATTATGGTATTTCCTTAAATAATCTTACTATAACATGTTATTGACATCTTCACAGCAGAATAATTGCATAAAAAGCTTCTAGTAAATGAATAATGCTGCTTGGTACTGTCTCTGTCCTGTAACCTTGTTTGCCCTTGGAGGAGGGTGAAAGGGTAGGAAATCTAGTCAGCTGTAAGGCTGCTGCTGATGAGAAAATTGTTCAGGAGCAAGGCTTG
Organism: Psilopsiagon aymara; assembly: GCA_024733675.1. Lineage (NCBI taxonomy): Eukaryota > Metazoa > Chordata > Aves > Psittaciformes > Psittacidae > Psilopsiagon > Psilopsiagon aymara. The sequence goes on from JANRGW010013374.1 coordinate 7,690, forward strand.
TCTTATTTTCTAGGTCAGATTTCTAGCATGTGTTTCCTCTAACATGTACAAGCTATGCGCACATAAACCACTTTACTGGCTCTTGGATTTTGTAAGGTGCATGGGTCCATCAGTCAGATTGAACTTCCTCAGGTCCTGTGGCATTTGCCTGGAGCTGTAACCGGAGGCACATGAGGAACTCAACAGGTCATCCTGGCTGTTCAGTTATGTCCCCAGTCAGCGTTGGAAGCATCGTAGCTTGTCTAGGCAATAAGATTGAGATGAATTGAAGGACAGCCTGGATTTGGAAGTGCTTACGAACCAAAGCAGTGCCCTACTGGGTTTGGTTTGAGAGCTAGTGCTTCTAGACATCAGTGGATAGTTTCTTTTGCTTACTCTGGTCAATTCTCTGCTTATTAAGCTATAAATCTTTCATCCCTAGTGGTTGTACATTGGAGTGCATTAGCAGGTTGTCTTTGATGGCAAGATTGCTATATTCTTGTCTCTTAATAAAGATTCACAGTTGCTACAGCTAAACTGCGTGTGTCAGATCCAGCCTGGCATGTCCCAAAATAGAGAAAGTCACTTTAATGCTGTTAAGGGAAACTTGAGCGAGATCATCAGCCACACGGCAAATCCATACAGGGCTCAAGGTGAAGACGTTGTCTGTAGAAGCACACTGTGTTAATACATCCTGATTAAGGGGAAGAACTGATAAAGAGCCAGACTTTTTTCCTACTTTCTGAGTTACTGTAATTGCAGGGAAGAGTTTAATCTGCTTTCCTTTTCCTTTTCTCTGTGGCTAGAAACGCCTATGAGAAACTGCCATAAACTATTTAGTGTTGTTTCTTCTGCAACTGAGGTGGTGGCAGGGATGCTAGAAAAAAAAAGCGCTTGCTTGTTTTGTCCCTGTGTTTGTACATGGCTCCCACTTTGGTTGTTACTTTTCTGACAATGTGGGAGGTGCTTTGTTAGAAACGGAACTGTTAACAATCACTGGTGGCAGTGCCTGGCTGTAGGGACACTGTACTGCATGATTGTATCTTGTTGCTGTTCATAATGTTACAAAACCCTAAATACTTGCTGCTGGGTTATAGCTCTGCTTTACTTAAGTTTTCATCTTCTCTCTTCCCCAGGTCTGCAGAAACGTTCAGTGGAGAACTGTCATTCAATCAGACACTTCGAAAACTCTTTCGTTGTTGAAACAAAGATCTGTCAACAGTGAAAGGTGTTGGATGGGAGGTGACTAGTTCATACCTCCATTGAGAAGTCTGAGCATTAGACATCGACTTCTTAAAACGTGCAGTGATAATCAAAAGCCTTATGCATTTTTTTGTGTATTGCTTGTATTTCAAAAGACAAAGTCACCATTTCAGCTTTCTTTGATCCTTGGTATAACTTTTTAGTTGTCTCATGTAAATGTTAAATTTGAGTAAGGTTTTTTTTAGAAGGCTAATACCAGTTTATCTGTTGAATGTGTTTGATTTAGTGTAATCTGGGAATGGCAGAAAAATATATATATAAAAATGTTAACCAATTCCTCGGCTGAAACCAATTCTGTTCACCTTAACTTGCACAGAATGATTAATATTAACAGTCTGTGGTTTGCACATCTTGTGTAGTTCTGTAGAATAGCTCTGCACTCCGCATCCTGGCTAAAAAACCTGATCCGTATCATTAAAGGTTTATTTTAACTACCATGTGTGAAGCATGTAAAATCCAGCCTCAGCATAAGCCTTTAACACTACCCTCTTTCTTTTTGTGCAATTACTGTATTGAATTCGTATGTATATTTGGAACCTTCCCTGAGCTTATGTTTAATTCTTCTACCTTAGTTTGGTTTTGTGGTATTTAGTTGTTAGATTCAGACAGAATTGCTCTTAAAGCTTGTCAGGTTTTTTTGGTTATGAATTGGTTTATTCTGTAACTTCCTATTTCAAGACTCTGTTCTGGTATAGCTCATTTGTGAATGTGACTGTAGCTGTAACCTTAAACTACTCTGGCTTATATATACTTTTTAGATCAACTTTTTATGAGCAAGTAGTGTTCCTACTGCAGTCAGTGCATTGTTCCTTTTTTTGAAACTGCAGCATAAAGATAATTGAAGAGTTAGTGTCCTGCAGTTGATGAACTTGAGAGTTTCATTAAGGGACTTTATATTGGCATAAATTCTGCAAACCTATAATAAATGTTTCTCTAAAACTTTGGTGTTTGTGTGACTTCATGGAGTTGAGAGTGTGGTACCCTCTTGTGTGGCCTGTGTGAGGGAGGTGGTAGTTACGGGCCTAGGGCAGCACACGGTGCTCCTTCCCTCGTACACCTCTCACCCTTATCTCTTTTCCAGCTTGTGGAGCTGAGTTACCTCTGCCTCTGGTGCAGAAGTTCAGGAACAGTGGGAATTAAAGACAAATGATCCCCCATGGGGTGGTTCTCAGTGGTGTTTAGAGCTGTGAACTGTTTGCTGAGTGACTTCCTACACGTGGGCAGCAGCTGTCAGTTGTGGTATAGCAAAGGAAGGATGTATTCTGTAATTCATCCTCTGATTATTCGTGTGGATGAGGCTGATGATTAAAGGTTTGCTTGTCTTAGTGTATTTATGGCAGTGTTAATGAGAGGTCTTTTCAGCATATTGTAATAGCAGCAGAGGGTTAATTGGCACCTTATTGTAACACCTCCCAGCATCTCCCCCTGAGCTTTGCTGTGTTTTTTGCTCAGAGCTGTGGGAGCTGTGATGACATGTCTGTGACTAGTTGTTCAGAGAGCTAAAGTGTGCACTGAACCCTTCTGGCTTTCCTGGAAAGTAACTTGGATTATACAGCTGGAAGTAAAACAGTAAGCAGGCTAACAGCACAGGAGTGAGAGGTGACTGTAGGAGAGGCTGCCCTCAAGTCATTGTTTATGGGATCGGGCAGAGGAGAGGAGCAGAGGGCAGGTCCTGGGCAATAGGGAATTTTGCTGCTTTGTCTTGGAAACTAGTGCAGCTTTTCTCCCAAGGCATGTGGTAATGCCATGCAGAGGACACATCCACCAAACTAGAGCTTTGGTTTTCCTGGCTCTGCAGTAGTAAGTGTAGGAGAGTATTTAATTATGTGCTTAAACTATCTGAAATAGAATACTGTAGAAAACTCTTAATTACCTGAAACAGGCTGGTGTTGCTACTGGAGGAGGTAGCTGCAGAGAAGTTTCTGCTGTAGATTTAAGGGCTTGGGCGAGTTACTGCTGTGGTGATTTACTCTTCCAGCTTCTCTGAGAAGATGGCCAACCTCACAAAGGTCAGGTTATCTCATTTGTTTTGGTTGTCTGGAGTGGAAGGGTTTGGAAACATCTCGGGTGCAGAGAGCAAGAAGCATCCACACGCAGCATTGAGGTTTGGCTTTACTGAGAACAAAAAGTAGAAATCCTTCCAGCTGTGGGTGGCTCCTGCTCTAACCTGCTGGCTACCTTGAGATGCAGCAGGAATGCCAGGCATGTTTCCAGATAGGCTGAAAGAGTTTCTCTTACCTTTGTCTGGTAAAGCTTTTAAATGAAGTCAGTTCCTTAGGAACATATTGATGTTCTAGGCAATAAGCCAGGATGCTCAGAGGAACAGATTGTTCTTACCTGCTCAGTGCTGCTGCGTTAAGAAAGTAGCTGAGGTTTTGGTCATGTGTGCGGGGCTTATCATCTGCCCCTGACCATTTCTGGCTAGGGTGGGCATTCAGGGATCAAAGGACTGCAGTTTTAAGGTTGTTTCTATAAAAACAGCTGGTATTCCCAGAATCTTCCAATGCTGCCTCAGTTTGAGCAGTCCCTGTCATGGGCCGGTCTGTAGAAAGCAGAGTGCATGTTGGAGGAGTCCCTTGCACCAGTAGGTGGCACAGGCGGCAAGAGCTTGGCCGTGATGTGTGTGTAGCTGGCAAAAACTTGATGTGTTTGTGTACAGGGTTTTGCATTTTCTGCCAAAATTAAACGTAACAATGGTTTGATGAAAACTTCCTCTAGGTGGTGCTTAGTGCCTTTGCTTTGTTTTTATCTATAGTAAAGAGCATTTTTACAATACAACTGTAACCTGTGTGAAAACCCCATTAAATATCCAAGTAAGATTGGCCTTCAGACACTGGTATGGGAACTGAAAGGATAACTAAACCAAGGTGTAAATGCAAACTGTTTTACTGCAGTAGCTTCAGTTTACCTGTGCTTTTACTGAAAAAGCAACCACTGTGCACATATTGACAAGTGATCTTTATGCTAGCTTGAAGGTTATTTTTCTGACACAGTATACATGGAAGTAAGTGTTAAATACCTTTATGAATGTGAAGTTTGCAGTCCAGTGGTTTGAATGATCCCCTTTTCAGCATTGTATGTGGCAGTTTTTCAAGTTTAGGTACTATAATCAAAGTCATGCTTGAGGAAAAATCACAAGAACAGGCTTGAATTTGTACCTTGGAGATGTTGTTGACCTTTGCAGAAGCCTGATGGTGCTCTGTCTGATGGTGACTGGGCAGCTGGTGGTGTGTGAGACAGACACTTCCGTTAAAGTAGGTGATAGTTACACTAGAACTTCAGAGTTTCCTCTAGCCTGACTTTTTAAAAAATCATAGAAATTAAACTGTTGCTTGGATATCGAAATATATTGAGATGCAGATCCAGGGAAGGAAAAATGGGTACAGCATGGAGATATCTGAAAGATGTACCCAGGCCTCGAACTGGTATGAAATGGAGCTCCTCAGACTTGGTAAACTGATTGTCTAAAAGAGATGTTTTCACAACCCTACGCTATGGACTGTTGCAGCACAGCCATGTTTAGCGTGGTAGTGAGAACCTCACTACCTGAACTCACAGGAAGAGTCACAGTATGTGTGCAGATGCCTGAAGGCTGAAGAGCCTGTTAGGATTTCAGCAAGACTGGGCTGACTTCTGTAGATCAGTTCTTGGCATTGCAGGGACAGCTACCGAAACCACAGATGTGCTCAGCAGACTTTGTAGTGAACGACAGCAGAAATACCAGCCGAAATCAGCTCTGAATTTCCTAGGAAAATTCTGGTTTAGCATTTTTAAATACTCTCTCTGTGCCTGGGATTTGTTCTTCCCAAATGGCTTCAGCTCTGCCTTCAGTAGGGGGGTGTGTGCATTGGACAGGCCCTTCATTAATGATCCAGCAGCTGCCAGCCTTGGATTTTGTAGGTTGGTGCTTTTGTTTCTGTTCTTCTTTGAAGTACTCAGGAAAGCTAGGAAGAACAAGCCATCATGATGTTTGACTACAGCCAGCCTCTTCCACCCTACTGCTTCCCCATCTGTTGTGTTTCATCTCGCATTCTCCTAACATGCCCTAAACTAGCACCAAATTCTGTAACTGAAGAGAACACTTGTAGGGCCAGATAGATGCAGTGCAGCCCACAAAGCCTCTGCAGTGGCACAGTAGCTAGCTGTGCGGCTGAACTACCACTCTGGTAAGGCTTAGCTTCAGGTCAGGCTTGGAAGGATTAAAGCTGCTTTGACTGTCCTAATTCTGAGCTGTGTGGGGGATGGTTTGGCTGCCCACTGCAGCACAGGGCCCGAATGCTAGCACTGATGGAAGCTTTGAGGCTGCAACCAAAATAATAATGTGTAATTACAGTCACATTATTTAATTACAATTATTTCCTAATTATGTGTATATATTTGTGATATTACCTAGGCAATATGACTGGGTGTATTTCCTTTTGTGAGAATAATTAAAGACTCTCCACCTCCAAAGGAAATTATTTGTTATAGTTCAACTATTTTGTTTACTTGAGCATATTTTCTCTCTTTTCATACTGTAGCACCACTGAGTTCCACATTAACAAGTGTGAAAGTGAATTTACTGTCTTAAGTCATTCTCATTGTGGCTGTAAATGTGTGTCTGTTACAGAAGCATTCAAGCTTGTGTGAGCTGTTCCATTTTAGGGCTGGATGACGTTTGAAGCTGTTCCGGTTTAAGCTTGTGTGCTGACATCTGATTCTGGAACAAGGAGCTTCCTTCCTACAAACCTAATCCCTTGTTGGAATGGAACCAGGTGTTTTTATTCTGGAGTGAGAGCGACAGCCTGTGGGATTTATCAGGAGTAGATCCATGGATGGATCAACCTATGTTTTTTACTTTATCAAAAGTCTCTTGGGAGGAAGGGATATGTAGGGATTTTTGGTTCTGTGGGATGGTAGTGTCAGTGATACCTGCACTCTCACATGACAGTAAGTAACTTGGTAATTTGGTTTCTCTGGGCTTGGTGGTTGTAGCTTCTTTGTCATTTCATCTTCTCAGACCCTTTCACTAGTTGGTGCTTTGAGAAATAAGAGGAATGCAGAAGCCACCATTCAGGCTCCCTCACCCTCACTAGTGTGCTTTGTCACTCAGAAGCTGGAAGCAGTTACAGCTTTGCTTCCTTACATCAAAAAAAAAGGCAGGGGGAGTCTGACCTTAACACAAGTGAACAATAGTGCTTTGGTGGTGGAGAGCTGAGCTGTAACTGCTGGCTTTTCACGAAGTTTGTAGTCTGCAACAAAATGAAAGCATTTCTGCTTATCTGGTCCATCTGTGCTGCAGTGTAAGCTGCTTCCCTTGATGTCCGAGTTTGTTGTGCTCTTAGGAAAGCTCCAGTGTTATTGCTCCCAGCAATTCAGAAAGCACCACTGAATGGGGTACGTAGCAGGGGGGCTGAGAAGCTGGAATGATGCTCCAAAGACACTGGCTCCTCTTACTGACTGCCTGAAAGTGTATGATAAAGGTTTCCTTGGGTGGAGGTGGCTAGGAAGTAGAAGTGTACATGGGTGGAGGAGAGCTTGCACCTAGAACTGCTGATGGCTGGATTACTCCTGAAGCCTTATTTTCACTGCAGATCAGGACTTTTGATTTTTCAATAGGAAATGATTCATATTAACTGGAAGGAAAACAAAAGTTTCTGGCTGAATGCCTTGAGTCCAGGAGAAAAAAAAAATCCAGGTCTCAAATTCTGTATTTCTTCTATAAATATCCTATTTGCAGACATACTGGGTATGTGTGTTTATCTTTTTGCAGACTCACTGTATTTGTTGTTTCTTAATGGAGCCAATGGTTTCCTGCTACAAAACTCTTCTTGCTTTTTAGCATCACTTAATTTTCTTCCTCTTCTGTCTTTTCGTTAACCAACCAAAGCCTGCTTACCAAAAGACTCTGATGCTACAAAGGAAAGACAGGCCCTTGCTGCAGAGCTGGGATCTACAACAGAGCACTGATGTCCTGGTGAGTTGGTGCTCTGGGGCTGAACCCTGATAGCCTGCAGGGAAGTATCATCGCTTCATAGGGAGCTGGTCAGAGGAGGCCTGGTTTGTCCCATTGCTCTTGTATGCTGTTCCATATAGAAATGGTCATGCTGGTTGTGGCTGTCACACTGAGAAGCGTGGACATGTTCTTTGAAGCCATAAAATCGCAGCCTTGCTGTTGCATTCATCTTTTTGCCTTTGAGAAGACAGTGTTGTGGTCCCCCATCTGGTATTTCTTCCAAGGGTGACTTTGATGCAAATGGAGGCAAACTCACCCTTGCAAATGCTGACCACCAGCCCCTGAGGGCCCACGCTGTGATGTGGAGAGCCTGCATGGTTAGTGTTAATTCACTTTCATAAGAAACCTCTCATTATGCTAGTAACTCATAGCTGTGCTAGTTTTAGCTTCTGTTTTGCATAGGTCTCCTGGGAGCTTCCACTCTAGCTGTGCAGACCTCAGTCTGACCACAAAGAGTTGCCATTTCTTAAATGTCGACTATGTCATGTAATAGTGGAGTTTATGTGAGATAACGGCACTGAATCCCAGGACGGATGCACAGGCTGATGGCAGATTAGAGAAGCCAGTCAGCCAAGCCAAGAGTTTGGGTGGATTAAAAGCTTTAAAATGGAAGTTTTCCCTTGGGACCCCTGAGATGGCAGGCAGGGAGATGATGCTGGCCATGGGGTGCTTGGAGCACAGCACTGGTGGCTGCACACTGTGGTTGTAAAAGCCATAGAATCATAGAGTAGTTAGGGTTGGAGAGGACCTTAAGATCATTTCATTCCAGCCCCCCTGCCATGGGCAGGGACACCTCCCACTAAACCATGCCACCCAAGCCATGCCCTTCACTAAGCTGGAGCCCTACCAAGACGGTCCCTTCTTGCATCATTGTTGAGCCCACTGGGGAAAATGCGTAGGCAGACAAGTGAAGAGATTTGTTAATTGTCCCAGTAAGTTATGACAATTGGTTATGTCATTTGTGTTCATCCTATCCCTGTTGGATGTTCTGGCTTTTCTTCTATGAAGTTTATGTTTAGGAGGAAAAAGCAGGGGTTGAAGGGAACTGAAGCAGACTGGCATCAAAAAATATAATCTTGATGATTGTAGGTCAGCCACTTGCTGACCACGGAGTAGCCAACCTCCAAAAGGCTTCACTTTTCTCCTCCCTTGAACTGTATGCGGGTACCTTTGTGTGTGTCCAGACAGAGCACTGAATCTGGCTGGGATGAGAGTTATTTTTTGAAGTCTAACTCATGCTGAAATGAGCTTTAGGGGCAAGTGGACATGTTGCCAGGCTTGCTGTCTGAGAGGTAGCTGCTGTTCAGTCATCACCCACACATGGGCAGGACCCCTTAAAATGGCGTGCTAGGTGCCACCAAAAACCCATGTCCAAGCCCAACCAGCAGCTTGTGATGTTTGTGGCCTATATCCCATATTGCTTTGATGTAACATACAGAAATAGAGCTGGAAGCAGGAACAAGCAGCCAGGTCTTCCCCTTTGAGGAGATGGCACTAATCACCACAAGTCATGTTTGTGTCTGGCCCCTCTGCCCAGGACTGGGCTATGATCTTTTGTTCTTTCTCCTTAGGTGAGTGATGATAAAAACAAAGATCCCTGCATGCCTGACTGCTCATTTCAACTGAAACGTCATGTTTTCATACCAAGTTTCCCAAGTAGTCTACTTTGTGGCATATTTTTCTTTGAATTTTGAGAAATTCAGAAAGTCTTCCTCCATTGATCAATTACAGCAGTGTAATCCATGCCCTTCAATTCCGTAGAGCAAATCACTGTGTTTGAGCAAAGGGTGAGAGAAACAGGTTAATCTGGTGGTAGCTGCTGGGCCCAACATGCACATTACTGTGGCAAGTACAGCCTGAATGCTGGAGCTCCTCTGTCCTGACTTAACTGGCAGTGAGAACCGGGTGCTGCCCATACAGGTCCAGCTTTTCTGCTTTCTTTTCAGCAGGCTATTCATCAAACCATCCCTGACAAGATTTTCGCTTCTTTCTTTTGCGTTTGTTCTGGACAGGGTTGACTTCTATCTGGGTCACTCGCTGTGGTTTTTCTAGTTACTGTGGTCTGAGAACTGGTGTCCAGCAGTGTTGTGCTTGATGCTCTGTGTGTCTTTATGGCCAATGAGCTGTTTTCTTGATGCTGCGGATGATACTATTTTTTAGCCTCTAACAGCAAAGTGAAAAAGGAAGTGAAGTACAAAGTGTCAAAGTGCTGCTAGTGCAGCCTTAAATGGAGCGGGAAAATACACCACCAGTTACCAACAAATGGGGAGTCTTCGGAGGACATTGAGCAAATAAAAGCTAGAGCTGCTGAGAGAAAAGACCCATAAGGGGAAGCAAAATTCTGCTTGGGTTAGAGGAGCTTTTTCACACAGAAAGGAGATCGTACAATCATAGAATCACAAAACGGTTTGGGTTGAGAGGAAGCTTAAAGCTCATTTTGTTCCAACCCCTGCCACAGGCAGGGACACCTTCCACTAGAGCAGGTTGCTCCAAGCCTCTGTGTCCAACCTGGCCTTGAACACTGCCAAGGATGGGGCAGCCTGTGCCAGCGCCTCAGCTCCCTCACAGGGAAGAATTTATTATTATCCAATATAAATCTCCCCACTGTCAGTTCCCCCTTGTCCTATCCCTACATGCCCTTGTAAAAATCCCTGTCCAGCTTTCCTATGGTCCCTTTAGGCACTGAAACTGCTCTGAGGTCTCACCAAAGTCTTCTCCAGGCTGAATACGCCCAGCTCTCTCAGCCTGTCTCCAGAGCAGAGGTGCTCAGTCCTCTGACCATCTTTGTGGCCTCCTCTGGATTCTCTTCATGTTCATACATTGGGGGCCCCGGATCTTTTGAGTTGCATGGATACTCACAGGTGATGGCTGGTGATGGCAGAGAAGATGAAAAGGATATTGGAAATGATAGAGGACCGGTGCTCTGGCCATCAGCCTCCTTGCTCCTAACCCCAGGTGGCAGCCGTGGGACAGGAAGTGGCTGGAGATCCTGAGCACAGGCAAGAACTTGCCCCTGCTGAGGCATGAGTTGAGCAGAGGGTGTGAAAAGGGAACCAGTTGCTTGTGTTGCAAGAGGAAGGGGCACAGAAAGACATTATAAGGTGGCTGCTCTGAGCAATGTACATTGCTAAAATAAGCAATTCATTGCCAGTGGGCTTAAGGGATCGGTGCATTCAGGTGTATGCTGGTCAAATGGGTTGGAAAAGAGCTTTTCATGGCTCTGGAAATGATGCGTTCAGTGCAGCTGCAGGAAGCCTCAAGCAGCAGTGGGGGATGGCAGTGCCTGGGCAGGACTGTCACCCGCAGCCTGGTGTTTCAACACACTCCCCAAGCCCACCATCCGCAGCAAGAGAGCCTCCCTGGTGCTCTGTGCTCTGACTCAAACGCACAAAGGGGAGAGCAGGAAGAAGGGCAGGCGTGCACTTGCCTGCATCCACAGCAGCCTTCACTTGCAGAGCAGTTCCAAGTCTCAACGTGGAAAAAAGAACAAAAAAGACCCATCCTCTATTGTCACAATGACAGCGACACAAAGGAAGCCAAGAGAGGTGTGATGAAACCGCCGCAGGCAGCGCTGCTCTTTCCGCAGTGCGTGGGTTCAGAGGCACAGGGCTATGTGGGAGTCAGTGGAAACGGGACTGTGCTGTGATGCATTCAGAAACCCAATGAGAGCTTTGCTTCCACCCAGCGCTGTGTCATCCTCATTCGCCTTGTTTCATGTGTAAATAAGACTTCCCTTAAAAAACCTGGTGGTGCTTCTGAACAGCTTCAGGGCCTCAAGCGTTCCTGAAACATTCCCTGCGCCTGTCCCTTGCCACAGTACCTTTTCTTAGCATTAAATTAAACCTAATTCTGGGTCAAAAAGCCACTTGTTGCTTCAGCACCAAGTCTGCCTGGTGAGGCTGTTGGCAGAGACCTCAGTGCTTTGCTTCTCAGTATGACAACCCTCTTGGGGAGGAGGTGCTTCTTGAGCAACCAGAGGAAATACTTCATGCAGAATAAGGGGATGTTTGGGGGTTGTTTTTTGCTCTCGGTTATTCTTATTCAAATTCCCAGTCCAGTGCTGCAGACCAGATTTGTTGCTCACAAGCTTTCCTGAGTTAATTTTTCCATGGGAGTATCAGCTTCTTTTGTCTTCGAACAGGCTAAGGGAGACCTGCAGCCAGAGCTGAGCAAAGCCCAGGTGAAGAATCAGATCTTGCCTAGCACAGAGCTCGAAGCTGGGCAGAGAAGTGGTCAAACAGTAAGTGCTCCCTGATGCTTCAGTGGCTGAGTATCGCTTGTCTTCTCCAAACCCTGTGTGCCATATGTCATCCCTACTTGAGGCTTTCTTCATGATGGAATTGCAGCAGAGCATCTCTCTGCTGGTGTGTGATTGCTCCAGGGCTCAAGTGTGGGTTGAGATCGTGGATCGTGAGCCATCAACAGGGCATGAAAATATACCTGTCCTTAATCTAAGTAATGTCTTGATGCCTGTGGCATCATCAGCCAAGGGCTTGTGAGACCTTTGTGATGGAGAGCATGGCCCAAGCTAACCCCACCTGGGGGAGAGGTGCTGTTGCAGGAGGGGGCAGGCAGGTCTCTTCTGAACGTGGCTCATGTGAGCAACTGTATTACACCAAACTTCCTGTAGAAAGAGACGGTTGAGACTAATATGAATAAACCACATTGCCATGGCAGCAGACGAAACGGCTCATGTGCACCCACAGCATTTTCTAGGTGGGAAAACTGAAGCTTATTGAGGTTTTTCTTACTGAACAATTTCTAAACTTCTGACACCACTTCGTGTAGCATCTTTTCCCCTCAGAAACTAAAAGTAGCTCTTTGGGGTTGTACAGGGCCATCCTGCTCTCCTCCCATAGGGACAGAGGCCTGAAAGGATGGTGATGGGCTTGCGCTGGAGCTGGCCTTCAGCGATAGGAGTTCACCATGTCTTGAAGCCTCTTGCGGGGGGCAAATGAGCTGCTGCAGTGTTCAGGGATGTGTTTTGTCCCTTTGTGAGACAGTGTTTTGCTTTTCTCCCCAGTGCAAGAAGGAGGTTAAAATCATTCTGAAAACGCACCTGAAATGTTCTACAGGTGATTGAGAGTGGTCAGCATCCAAGTGCTGCCACATGTTGGTCTGTGTAAGTGTGTATTGGGGATGCAGGTAGTTACAGATGGGAGAGTTGGTCAAGAATTACATTTAATTATTTTTTTAAGGATTTTTTTATCATATACAAAAGGAAATTTAAAAAATACTTTTTCATTGCTGTGAATGAATTACAATGTGCTTCATGGTTTCCATGGATTACCCGTCCTTACCCAGCAACATACTCAGGTACAGACACACTGGCTCAGACTCCTGAGGAGATGAGGAGGTGGAGTTTGGTTTTATTATATAAAAGGTTTTTTTAAAGAAAATAAGTCCTTCTGTGTTCAAACCCTCTCTGGGATTCACATTTTTTCTACAAAATATATATTTTTTTCATAAATTATCAAGCATTTGCATTAAATAAAGCCTAATACCATCACAGTATTTTTGCATTTCAAAATGTAACATTTCAGATGTTCACAGAAAAATCAGTCTTACAAAAGAAGGTGCAAATGAAATGCCAGTCCAGCCCAAACCTTCTCTTATTTGATTTTAAAGAAATTGTTATTAAAAATACATCCACATTTGAGCCTTTCATAAAAATCTCTCATAGGCTTTTGGGTGGCACATTTGACTGCTTATAGTGAGTTTCCATTACAGTAAACTTAAATGTTTGCTTCCTCAGACTGTCATTTAACAATGCTGCCCTTAATGAAGGTGTGATGGTGCAGGGTCAGTTATCAGTGAGAGAAATAATTTATTCTCTCTTTGATGAAAAGAGGACCTGAAGGGTCTGATGAACATCTTCCCTTGAAGCACAGCACAGTGGTTAAAGCTTATCCAAGGCAGCAATATGGCTTCAAACCATCTGGCTTTCAAGCTGGAAATGGAACTGTTGGGGAAAAAATAAACTGGGCTAAACCCCAAAATATAGTGAACATTTGAAGCCCTGACAACCATTTGTAGAAGACCAGCACTAGTAGTCCATGGTGTCCTTCCTGAGCACATCTCTGGAGTGCTTCCTTGTGTAGCTGAGGTTGTGGAGCTGAATGCTGTCTTGCAAATCCTGCCTGGAAAGGCGTCTCCTGAACTCATCTGTAGTAAAGTAGTAGATGACTGGGTCCACACAGGAGTTCAAGCTGGCAAGGCACAAAGCTACAACATGAAACACAGAGATCACCTTCTGGACGCATCCATTTTCAATCTTTTTGGTTTTGACAAAGAAATCTAGTGGAAAGCTGATATGATAAGGTGCAAAGCAAATCAGAAATACCAGCGCGCAAGTAAGAATCATCTTTAAAGCTTTTTTCTTCTCTCCAAGGTCATGTGAAGCAGAATTTTTTTCTTTTAGTGATAAGATAGTCTTCCATGAGCAGTATAGGATGATGAGTAGGGGTGTTATGAACCCCACCAATTCTCCTATCGTCATCATTAAAATGGAGATGGGAAGGTCAACTTCCTTTACAGGGAGATCCGCAAAACATGTGTTTTTAGCATCCTGGTGAAGTCTGAGAAGTGGGAAAGGCAAACAGCCAACACAGACCACGACCCACCCAATGACGCTGATATACACATCACAGATGCGTTTGCAGTCACTGAATTTGAATGGATGCATAAGAAACAAATATCGTCTTACGCTGATGCAAACCAAGAAGTAGATGCTTGCATACATATTGACGTACTTCAGGTAGAAGCAAAACATGCAGAGACCTCCTCCAAATTCCCATGTCCCAGTCAAGTAATAGAAAATCCTCAGGGGCAAGGACAAAACCTGTGATAAGTCAGCAATGGCTAAATTGATCATAAATATTACAGCCCTTTTTGTCTCTTTCATGTACCCATAAAAGACCCACAAAGCTAATGTGTTTCCTATTAGTCCGGGGATCAGGATGAAAGTGTACGTAATCGCATAGTAGGGCTTGAGGTCTGTTTCAGCACAGGTCGAACTGTTTGTCATGGTTGTGCTCCAGATCCGTGCTCAGCCCCAGCATGGTAGCATGTTCCTGCAGCCAGGTGGTTCTTGGGTTGTCAGTGCTTAAATAAACAGGTTCAGCTCTGGCATCCGTGTGTGAGGCTTTAGTTACCAGATCATCATGTCCACTGTGGGGAGGAGCTCAGTTATGGGATGTTAATTAAAGTCCTGCTCATGTGTTTTGCTCATGCTCTTTGTCAGAAATGACCAGACCTTACTCTAGTTGCTTGCAGGATTGACAGGGAAGGGGTCTGCACCAAGAAATGCATCGTGTGCCGAACCAGTTGACAGTTTGCCACCTGGACTGCACCTCTGTCACCTTTTGGGTGGCATTTCAAGCACGTCTTTCAACATAGGAGTTTGACAACCAGAGCAGCCCTGCAGCTGAAAAACAGAAAGATACATTTATAACACTGTGGGAAGACACAGGTCTTACAAAGCAAAAGGTACGGAAAAGCTTGCAAAAGCAGTAGGAGCATCTCTCTAGCAGAAACCTATTGCTAGTGGCATCTATGGTGGTCAGCCCTTCTCCCACCTAACAAGCACCATGCCTCATCCAGTGAAGGTAGATCAGCACTGAGCAATAAATAGAAAATATGTTAAATTGCTGCTTACAAACCAGCCTCCTGTGCTGTACCACTGAGCAGAAGTTACCCCTGATCACAGGGCATATTTGACTTGCTGCCAGGTTTCTGCAGCTGTGTCTTTCCCAGCTCCAGCTTTTCCATTCAAATCCCACTTTGCCTTCAGTAGGTCCCTGGACTGTACCAGGGTAGCAGTGACTGACCCAGAGCATCTTCTCACTCCTGGAGAGCTTCTCTTTTCCTCTTGGCTTCCCAGGTACCAGCACCATCCACTTAGAAGGGGGCAGCTGCTGGGCAGAGTGAAGGTGGCTCACAAGGAGCCGCACAGTTTTACCTTGGGCTGATTGTCACCCAGAATCTCTCAACTTCTTGCCTGATGTTTGCTCTGAAGCGCCAGCAGAGTGGATCTCGGGGACTTTGCAGTGCCATCACTCACTGTCCATTGAGGTGTCCTGCACCTGCAGATGCTGCCACTGCTCCTGCTCCTTGAGCAACGTTGCATCTGCCTGGGGAGCATCTACAGGGGTGCTCATGAGATAAAGCTCCAAGTCCACCACACCCAGCTCTTCCTTCCAGTGACTTTTAAAACTTGTTTATTTTTTTCTTTAAACAAGATGTCTTTCCTCATCTCTTTCCCAGGGTCTCCCAGTCAGCAAGGCTGAATCACACTCCTCCTCTGGCTGCACCCCCTGTGGGGATAAGTTCACCCTACCTCCATCACTGGGCCATGAGACATGCAAAGGGAAGGACAAAGTGCAGCCCCAGCCCATCTGTCTGCTCGCAGCCCAGTGCACGCACACATGCATGCTCATGATTCTCCTGCTGCCCCTCACCAGGGCTGCATTTCCCAGCACTTTTGCATTTCCACAGCAATGCTCCTGCAACACCATCCCCTGCTCCCTCCAGCCCAGCCCCAAGGCAGGGATGTGTTTGCGGCACGTTCTGCCTCTCCCTGGGGCTAAGAACCCACATTATGAGGGAACCCAGAGAGCTCAGCTAAAGCTGGGGACCAGCGAGGGTGCTCACCCAGGGCACCCAGAAATGTCCCTGTGAGAGTGGGCACCCTCGGAACAGGAGTAAAAACACAGCAGTGCGAGAAACTGCGCTTTGGAAATCCCGAGCAGCAGCGTGGCAAAGTTCAGCCAAATGCGCTATGTAAAAACCAGGGGGATGCTAAAAAAAGGCCCAGAAAGAGGAAATCTTGTTTCACATGCTCTGCACTCACTTCCCCTTGGCATAGGGGGCTGGCTGCTGCCTTAGGTACAAGGCTCTGCCCAGGCATGGCTTCTTTTGTCCCCGGAATGGTTCCTCCTCCCCTGTTTTGCCACGGAGATCCCACAGCAGGCCACATCAGGGCACTGGAGTCAGACTCCTTGTTTGTGCTTAAGGAGTCAGAAACACCAGGTAAGCTTTGTAAGCAGCATAGAGGCTGGTGGTCAATGAGTGTCAAAGCCAGGCACGTGTGGTGTAAAATATTTTCCCCATGCTGAATGACAGCCATCTATCCATGTTCTCCATACAAACAAGTGCCGGAGCTGGGAGAGCAGCCATAGCACCTGCAGGCCTGAAGTGCAATGGGGCTCTGCCCCATGCCTGCATGAGAGCCCATCACAACCTCCACAAGTAATCAGGCTCCTCACCTGAGGCTGGTTATAACTGCCTCAGGTCAACCCAGGGCTCTTGTTAGCAAATCCATTGGGTTTTACTCCAGGAAGCAAAGCCACAGCAGCTCTAAAAAGCCAGCTTAGAGGAAAACAGCCCCTGCATGGGCACTGTTTGTAGGTGCCGCCCCTGCTGCAGCATTGTGCCTAGTTCCCCCCCTTAGAGATCAGCTCCTTAGAGAACCCAGGATACTGTCCAGCACCTCCTGCTCCTTCCAAAGGCAAGGTAAAAGAGTAGCCTGGATGGATTCTGCCACCAAGCACTGTTCTTGCAAGGTGATGCAGGTGAGCAATAGGTGTTCGGTTCCTCTAGTGCTTGCTGTGGGGCTGGTATTTATGCTGTAAAAGCACCTAAAGCCTGCGGTAGAGGTGACACAGGCTGGTGCTGCGCCTGATGCTAGCCATCTGTCTTCATGGTTAGTGTCATCTGCAGACTTACCCTTTGGGGGATGCCTTGGATATGCTGCTGGCTGGAGCCTCTCTTCTGGTTTCCTCTGTCTCCTTCACAGCCTAAAATAAAAGCAGAACGTGCACAGAGGTGACTTCAAATAGAGATGTAGTTCCCTGCTGAAGCTACGCAAGCAGAGGCAGCGTAATGGTGGCTCTGTTCCTCCCTGTGGATGTGGGGACATGAGAGGTTGTCAGGGACCAGAGCAGGGCAGCACTGTCCTGTGCCAGGCTTCTCCTAGTAACTATGTTTTCTAGGTCACCTGAAGTGCTGCTGTACTATTTTGGCAGAGATAACTGCTAGTAGTAAGAATTAATAAGGTATTAGCTAATAATAGAAGTAATAGAAATATAAACTAACCATTGCACAGGATTGTGCTTTAGTTCTCTTTAAAAATGTCAAGGGAGGATAAAGGTTTTTCTTCCTTGAATCAGTTTTCTGACAGATGTCCAGGTTTTACATCTTCTTCCGTAAGAGCATTATTGCCTCTTGCTATGCTAACTGTGGAGATACCTCTTTTATTTCCTTTTTGGTAGTGTCTGTCCGCAGAGGCCATGGTACTTTCTGTTAGGCATCCTCTGAGCCTCTGTGTTTTGCTGTGCTTTTCCTGACACAGCAGGAGCCCTGATGTCCTCTGCCTGCCTTATCCCAGCCTGGGCATCTAGGCATCCCATCAGCAGCACCTCCCTGCTTGGGTATCACCAGTCTCCAGAGCATCCCTCTCGTTGCCCAGTGTCTGCTCTGCATCACACACCAGACACACTCTGAGTTGCCAGAATATATTTGCTAATATTATGTTTGCAAAGTGCTACAGATGAGAGCAGCTTTTTCACTTCAACTTTGTTGCAGAGTACCAGAGCAAGCGCCTGCTCATCCTATTCAATTTCTGTGGTTTCCTGAAACATGAGTCACTAAAGGTGGTGAATGCTTGTTCCAGGGGGACAAAAAGCAGTGAAATGGCCAAGCTTTTAGAGGTTAGGGCTGTAGGGCATTGGCACAGTGGGATGAAAAGCTTTCTTTCTATTTTTTTCTTTCTCGTTTGCTCATTATGAAGGTAACTGAGTGCTCTTCAGCATGCCAACCCTCTGCTTGGCTCGTGCTTCCTGCCTTTCCACCAATGTCTCTTCTGGGAGGAGTAGCAGAATTGCCGGACCCTGCTCCAGGGAGACTTTCCCTCTGGAACGGAGATTTTTGGAAAGGGCCAGTAGGGCTGGAGCCCTGGGGATGCTCCCTAGGGATGGAGAGCCCTGGCTGTGCGGGTGGGTGGTGAGGCAGGCAGGCAGCAGGGGACACCAGGAGGATTTTGGCTGGGTAAATTCCAAGAATATGCAGGAAAAAACCAAACTCTGGTTTAATCCATGTGAAATGCTATGCTTTTGGCCTTTAATCCCTTGCAAAAGCTCTTGTCCCCATTTGTTAATATTTATCTTGGTTAAAAATGGAAAGTAAACCCACAACAGTAATGCTGTCTATTAGCCTAATCCCCCACTCTTCTTCTCCCTTACTGGCCTACCCTGACACCCCTGGTACCCCTGGTGTGTGGTAATGAGTACCAAAGCTGTGGGTTTTCTACACAAACGATGAGCATGTGCCCCCATGGGATGCGTAGCCATGTGCTCACCGGGCACAGACAGCCCTGCCACCTCCTGCTCTGGTTCTTGCAGTTAAGTGCAAATTCAGTGGAAAGTCAGCATGCTGCCTCTTGAGAAGGTCAGACCACTTAAGAAAACCCCGTGGACAAACACAGTGGGATAAACACAAGAAAGACCTGGAGCAATGAGTAAATCAGACCAGTTATCCCTGTGCTTTTGGAGATGGGGCTGTATGGCCTCAGAAAGTCCACTTAGAGAAAACCCCTTCACATCAGCTGTGAGCTTTGCAAAGGTTCAGAATCGCTGCAGTCAGTGTTACTTTTAAATGCAGCTTCTTGAACCCATGCAGCAGGAATAGGAAATACTGTTTGAAAGTTCATGGCTGGCTATTTGGCTTAAGCTGTACCCTTCTCTCCCTCATATACACAGAGCATTAGTGAGCACTTCTTCTGGTACACACACCTGTACCTGGGGTAAGCATGCACAGTCTTGCTTCTACTTTTGGAAATTCTTGGGCAGGAGAGTTAATGTTTCACCCTCCTGCCTCTCGGCACAGTGTCCCCACCCACTCAGCACCACTGCTGCGGATGAGACGCACCAGGTCGATGTTGCAGTAACAAATGAAGTACAGTATAAACCCGTTATCCTGAACTGGAGATGCTTGGGAATAAAGGGATATGGGACCTACCTTTGCTGTCTCGCCAGGCTGCTCCAGTATCACCCCGCGGCCCCGGTCCCTGTGTGCTGGCAGCAGGTCCCACCCCCTGATGTGCAAAGCAAAAGCGCAACTGCCTGGAGGGAGCAGCGGGGCCCTCCCCAGCCAGCAGCGCCTTCTGTGCGCTCCTCCTGCCCGTGGGCCGAGCTGGGCCTGACCCTTTCGCTTGCTCGTCTTTTCTTGCGGTTATTTCTGTATAGATGCGCATATATGTGTACGCCTGTAAAGGCACTTTTGGTTTTGGGGTGTTCTGGAAACTGCTGCAGTGTCACAGCTGAGGCTGCTTGCCGTGATGTTGCTGTCACCCCCACTGCTGGGGACTCCATCTGCCTCCCAGAGGCAAGCGCCTGCTCGCAGACCCCCCTTCTGCTAAAGCAACAAAGCTAATAATGCTGATGAAGCAAGATGCTTCATCAGTTATTTTCCTCTCCCTCCCCCAGCTGGCTGAGAAAGGGTCCTTCGCTCTCATCTGGATGGTTTTGCCCCAGCACTTGAAGCGGGTTTGGAAAGTCCCACTGACACCGATCGCAACCCTGTTTGGGCTTCCCCAAAAAGCAGGCGGTTCTCCGTGGTCATTATCTTCTTATTCAGTGGATTTGTGCCCCTCGCCCCTCGCAAACCAGGGCCAGAGCCGAGGGCTGCTCTCTTTCGAACCGATGCTTGTGCCGTGAGCGGCCCCCCGGCTCGGCACCCGCGGGGTGCTCTGCGGGCGATGGCCATCGGCAGAGGGCACTGCTGGGTTGATGATTTTGAGCAGCAGCGCTTCTGCAGTTATCCAGCCGCTGGCTCCCCCTCAGGAAGTGTTAAAACTCAGCAACAAGAGAATTCTCGATTCAATCGGTTATTTTGAAAAAGTGACGTTTTAAGCCATTTTAACAATTTCTATAGCAATTATTTGCAACTTCTTAATTTGAGGGTATTCACTTTTCTTGCTTGTCTGCTGAGGAGAGCAGGCCTTACTTTACATCACGACTGGGGGGGGGGGGGGGGG
>JANRGW010013375.1:0-13759 GCA_024733675.1 Psilopsiagon aymara
CCCAGGGAAGTTGTGAATGCTCCATTGCTGGCGGTGTTCAAGGCCAGGTTGGACAGAGCCTTGGGTGGCATGGTTTATTAGGAGGTGTCCCTGCCCATGGCAGGAGAGTTGGAACTAGATGATGTTAAGGTCCTTTCCAACCCTAACTGTGGAAGCATTCCTTTCAGTTAATGGACATGTGTGCAATCCAGCCTTCGACTTAGCCTCTCTCAAGTAGTAAGCAAAAGGCTTGTTAGGGCTTTGCGGGATGTTAAGAAAGTTAACTGAAGACAGTGTGTGCTGCCAAGAAGAGGAAGCCGGCTTGCAAGAGACCTTGACCAGGTTGTCACACAGCTGGATCAGCTAGAGCTGCTTGCCAGAGAGCAAACCGCAAGTTGCAAAAAAACAGGAGAGGCTCCATTAGCTTGCTGCTCTGGACATTTATGGACATTTTCATAAACTACACCAATTACTGAGCTGTTGCTAGCACTCACCTAGGAGAAGTTAACCAATCACATGTTATCGAATGCTCTAGTGTTCTGTAACTTTTCTATAAAAGGGACACCTGCGCACAATAAATTGCTCAGCATTTGATCACATTGATCAGAGATTGCGTTGCTCCATATCCCCTGCACCTAACTATTCTACGATTCTATGATTGCTTTTATACAGTAGTAAGACTTTAACTAATAGCTTAAAAATAGGAAATACTTTTCCAATAGCGCTGTTATCACAGCTACCTTATATAAGCATAGAGTTTTCTTTTTCTTTGTCAAGAAATGTGTTTCTTTAAATGTTATTGTTCTGACTATACTGTCCTGGCTAAAAATTACTGTCATATCACACTTATAATTATATTGGAAAATATTATCGCTTTATGCAGCATCCAAGGGTTTCTTTCTCTTGAAATGTCTCCATTTCACAGCAGCTTGTAAATTTTAGAGACACAACCTTAACATTGATTTAGTGTTATTTTTACACCATCTTTACCCCCTCCTCTCTCCTAGCCTAGTTCTAAGAAATTTGCTTTTTCAGGACATATTCTTCTAAAATACTGTACAAGTTCAAATCTTAGAAAAGTCAATGCCATTCTTTGCAGGTCATTTTAACTACTTTCTGAATTAGGGCATGCAGCTGTGTCAAAGTAAATCATTCAGCAAAATAGCAAACAAGAAATGGTAGTATGTGTTTGATTAAATTACTCTAGTCTCCTTTGTGTAACCGTTCTGTAGAAGGGCTATTTACCTATGCGAGAAAGTGAACATTTTAGCATCGAAGCGCAGAATGAGATCCCCTTTTCTACTGCAAAATTCTGGAATACACGTTACTGTTTTGGCTGCCAGAAAGCATAGTCTCTTCACAACAAACAAATGCTTAATATTGTGCTTGTTCTCAGGGATCTATAGCTTCCTGCTAAAGAATCTGCTCTAAAAATGACAGTGCTGCAGGCTATGAAGCCTAGTCCAGTGAGTTGCCAAGTGTCTTCAGTTGCTGCTGGATTCGTTACCATTTAGGAGTGTTGAACAAGCTACTGGCTGCAGTTGCAGCCATGAATCACTTAGGAAACATCTTCATGAATGTCCAACAACTCTCCTTAATTCATTGGAACCACTGGGACCACTGTTAATTTTATTTAACACACATTGGTAGAGCAAGGAAAGTCACTGACTCTTGTGGGTTGCTCAAGGTTTCTCACTTGTTTGTTATCCAACCTGCGCTCATATATCTTGTTTAAGCACTACATTTCTGTGAGCAATTTCCTTAGTTCTGGGGTCTTTATTTTTTCTATGTACTTCTCTCATTATTTATTCCTTCCTTTTCTGGTGTCTCCCCTTGCTATTTTAGCTTGCCTATTTCATGTTAAACTTCATCTACTTTTTTTCAACTTCATTGTTCCAAGTCTTTATTCATTGAAAAAAGAAGTTTTGTACTCTGTTCCAGTTTCTCAATTTTCTATTTACCAGTCTCTTTTCTACTCCCTCCCATTTTTTGTTCTTTCTTCTGCTTTATATACTTAGCACATGGTCTTTGCTGCTGACATAACCACAGGTAGTCCTGCATTTGCTCATCTATCCATGTTTTCACACAGCTAATATCTCTAATCTCTTTCTGCCACTCTAACCTAAAGACTTTTACTTTCCTGCTACCATCTTTTTTTTTTGCACACACTCTGAGATTCAGTTCAGTAGCTCCTTATGTGAAAGATCAGCTACAAAATTGTTGCTAGAAGTATAAAAAGCAAAAACCAAGCAAACCAAGCCCCAAAGAACTCAAGTTTTGACAGGTTTTACACCATGTCAGGGTCCTATCCTGTGCATTAACATCCTTTTCTAAACAGTGAGGAAAGACAATATCAGATGGAAGCATTATAGAAACTTCACAAATGCTGAGAAAAAAAGACCAATTGGAACAAAATATGAAATGTGAACTATCTTACTATCTTTATTAACTAACTGAATAGTTTTATGGGGTGAGTGAACTTATGAGACAAGGGAAATATGGCAAATCTCTTTTACCTGGAACTCAGCAAAATGATAGAAATGGCCCTACTGGAGGAAAAGACTAGCAAAGGTGGAGAGGATAAATAGAAAGGTTGGGGAAAGTTGGCTGAGGAGGGAACTAGCATATTGTAATTTCTTGTTTATGATAACAAAGAGGATTAGGATATTATGCCAGTTATGCTGCTACTTGTAGAAGTCATCTTTAGAAAATAGTACGGTGTTAAACATTTGACTATGAAAATAGGTGCAGAAGTTGGATGCAGTTATCAAAACAATTCAATGTAGTCTTTGGGGTATTTCAAATATTCCAAGGAATATTTTCTAAGTATTTCTAATGTCTGGAAGGAAGAATTGATACATAAGGAGACAGAGACACTTTACCAAAATGCTGAGTTCAAATCTGAGCAGCCAAGTCAAAGAAATATTATATTTAAACAACAGGAGCAATCTAGCTTAGCTGATGCAGTGGAGAGAATCTCTCTTGGTAGGTCTTGGTCTGCTGAATCTTCAGTGGAGGCCGAAATGAAACATGATTACTTTTCATATGATCAATATCATGTGAGATATTGAGGAGAGAGAAATAAAAGAAACATGTTTGTATGAAAAGAAATGACACATCAAGAATAAATATATGGTAGAAGTATTAGAATGTTTTAATTACCACTGTAAAAAGAAATAGACTTAGAATAAACTGATTTTAAGGGGAAATTTGCTATATTTCTGCACAAGCCTTTGTAACATATCAGGGAATAGTATTTGCTGACCTGAGAGGTCCTGTCCAATATGATAGCTTAGTAGGTTTTGCAAGCTAATATGATTCTGATTCTTTTTCCCAGAGCTGTAGATTTATTTTTCTTACTGCAGATTAGAGCCATGACAGACGAGTTCCAGTTGCTCATCCAGTTTGTATTGCATCACTGATTTTATTGAGGTAAAAAATGAAGTGTGAGCTTAACTCTGAGTAAAGCCTAGTGTTTGAAGTGCATTATACCTTAAATACAGTGTCCACTGTGCCTTGAGAGGAAAGTAGAATATTACCACTGACCTATGTAAGTGGCATATATTGACATTTATTCGAACCTTGCCTTCTACAGAAAACTGTTAAGAGAGAAATGTAACATGAAACCAGCTTAGCCTTAGAGGCTGAGTTTAGGTTGATCTTTTTCTGTTTCTACGTAGACATCAAATCCAAATGATAACCTTGGGAAATCCACTGCTGGGAGCAGTACACATCACTAAAATCCATTGCTCAGCTATCTTTTGTTACAGTCACAATCATATGAACATGCTAATTGAATGCATGATATTAAACTATTTGAGGATAAACAATTATATATTCTTAAAAATTAAAATAGCCTTAATTCTTCTGCAGAATTTCCTACATTCTGAGAAATTTGGAAAATAATGGAAGATCCTTTAAAACTGCAAAAGAAAAATAAAAATTATGGTTTGTGCTTATTGGGGTGTTTTGGCTTTTTTTTTTGTTTGTTTGTTTTTGTTTTTTTGTTTTGCTTTGTTTTTCTTTGTTATGTTTTGTAGCTCCAAAAAGGGATATTGATGAATACAGTGATTTCTTAAAGCAGTACAAATAGGAATGGATATATTTTTTTTTTTTAAAGAAGAGAAACGGCTTTCTCCTATAGATGCACCATTCAAGCTGGTACTTCATTGCACATCTTACCCATCTACAGATACTGTGGAAGGACTTATTTGGACCGTATGCCTTGCTAACCTGTCTAGAGAGAACACAGTTAATACACTGGCCCTTTTTGTTTGAGGATCTACAGTGCTGCTTTGGTGTCATGGTTTAAACCCAGCTGGCAATTCAGCCATGAAGTTGCTCGCTCATTCACTTCCCCTCTTTCCTCCCTGCCACTCTCAGAGGGATGGGGAGGTGAATCGAAAGAATGTAACTCCCACAGGTTGAACAGCACCAGAAAGACTGCTACTCGCACTTTGTTTTCTTTGTGACTATATAAAAGGACTTCAGTCTCCAGAGATATAGTTACAGCAGCTTTCACAGACAAAAAATTTGTGCATGCAGAGCTGATTTAGTGAGGAAAAAAAATCCATAAAAAGACCAGGGGAAACCTTGGGATTTTGGTCTGATTTTTTGACCCTAGTGGGGAGGCCTCCCATTCTTGAAGTCTGGGGGAAAATATATCCCAGGTTCTATAGGACTTTCAGTTTTGTCAGACATAACTGGTATTTGGAAGCATAGGTGGCATTGTAGTTAGCACCCTTTTGGCAATAAGTGTATGTATAACTGGAGCTTAAATCATACAGGTCAATAGTTTATGTCTATTAAAAACTAGCAAAACACAATTTACAGCCTGGACCTGAAAGATTAATTCCTTGCTTTTAAATTTCCTAGGACATCCCCAATTTGTGTAATATCTTAAACTAATACAAAAGTTTTTAAAATAAGCATCGTAACATTTTAGCAAGCCACGAGATTTGGTTTTGGGGTTTATTTTGTTGGTTGTGTTTTTGTTTTTACTAAAATATAAAATGAGGAGAACTTCATTGAGAAATGTGACTTCCATATCTGAAGACTTACTAAATCAAAAGCAAACACCAATGTACATATATGTCACTGTAATAAATGTACAACAAATTAAACGAGAACACAGCTCATTAAAAAAACATGCAGATGTCATTTTGAATGCTTTGAACAATATGATTCCTGGACTTTAAGCAACTTGAAGACAATGGGTAATGTGCTGTGTAATAGCCATGCTGAAATGCTATATTCATTACTGTACATTTCACCATGATAAAGCATTCAGAACAAAGACTTCCAGCTAAGAAAAAACAAATTCTCTCAGTGGAGAGAAGATGTGGCCTTTTATGTTAAAATTAGTATTATACTGAGAGGCAAACAACATTAAAATGGATCTGCCTTTGATATAAGATTCATCATGCATTTTAAAGAACTTGTATTAATTATTTAGGGGATTTCTTCTGCAGATGAGAAATGTAATTATGCAAAGATGTTGCATAATTAGTTGCAACTATCTGCTTTTATAAGGTTCTCAATAATGATAAAACAAATGTATATGTGGAAAACAGTAGTCAAATGAAAAGTGTCCCACTACTTGAAATGTCAGCATCAACTAAACTGGCAATAAAAATTAGAATCATTTTAAACTTTTCAAAAGCTTGCTGACCTGAATTTTTGTAGGTGAGGAGGCTGTGAGAGCTGTCTAGTGCAAAGGTAATTTAAATAAATAAAAAATATGTAAGCTCGAATAGATCCTAAGAATGTCATACTGAATATGCTTTCTGGATCTGTCAACTATAGTATTCTACCTTCAACAGCAGAGACTACCAGATACAAGGAATACTAAAAATAAACAATTACAGAAAAATGTGTTTAGAAGATCATTTTCTGTCGTGGTGAGGGAAACTTGCACACGCTCAATATGAGTGATCAGCAAGTTTCAAACTTTATTAGGCAACATCTTACAATTTATAGGACTGTTAATTAGCTAATACATATTGCAAAACCTCAGCTCATTATTGGTTCTACTTGTATGATTACATTGTTTCTTCTTAGGTGATGTAACTAATACATGATTGGCTGGCTATGCGGCTATGTATATTGATTGATACATTAAGGAGTATTGGTGGATACATTATGCAGCTATAAGTTGATACATGAAGTGGGTATTAATTGATACATGATGCGGGTACTGATTGATACATGAAGCGGTTATTAGTTAATACATTATTAGTGACACAACCCATGCTCGTGCTAAAAAAAGACTATGCTTTTGTTACCCACCTCCCTTATATGTTAGATCTTGCAACTGTATCATACTAAGCGGTACCTAATTGGTTAGCTGTACGTATTAATTGATACCTCATTGATTACAATACAAAGACCATACTTATACTAAAACAAAGACTATACTTGTATTACCCTACTTGCTTGCAAGAAGCTACAGCTGCACTTTACGGTTACAATTATCAGCCCCTTCCTGCACAACTTTCTCATCCACTTTCTGTATCAAACTTACTCAGACCTTCTGCACGTACACGTACCCTCACAATCCTCGGCTAACAACATTGTCTCTATTTCATACCTACCCAAGTACGAATGTATTGCTAAATCGGCAATTTCAGAATACCTGAGTCCAGTGCTTGCTTAACTCCTGCTCAGCCAGCAGCATTATGTCAGTAGGCCCTTTATCGATTAACCATTCCTCCACAATTTTCTTCATATGATATTTAACTAGTCGTTGGTTTATGCCCTGAGGCATGAAGTATCCACAGTTGTAAATATTCTCAGTCTTCATGCCAAATTGAATCTTTCTAGTATTTTACAGAGCTAATTTGCATCTTTAGCCATCTGCTTTGGTTGACTATTAACTTTTGACAGTAAGTACCATAGCTGAATTATGGACACTGTAACAAAGCATTTTCATTTATTACTTTTAGATATGGTTTTAGTTTAACTGAATATCCCTTTTTCTTAAATTAGGAATGGACATGGACAAAGCCAGCTTTACCTTCAAGCTTCTGTGGAGTTCACTTTAGTTAATATGTGTCCATGTCTGAATGCAGTAGATTTTAACTTCTCTCCTGTCGGAAAAAAATCCTCTTTGATTTTAACTTTTTTCCCATTTAAGATTTTACATCAGATAGCCAATTTCACTATTTGTGTCTAGTATTTTCCATGTATGTCACATTTTTTTTCTGAAATCTTAATATTAGAACAGAGTATTCTACAGGTACTGGTATGTAAATTTTGATGGAGAGAGGAGTACTATATTAGATTTAAAAATTACTCAAACTGAAGCCTTCAAATGTCATCTACATATAAAAAACCAACTGAAACGAATAATGTAAACAAGTTGTTTAGCATACATTCAGTGACAAGAGTTTTGTATCTATATATTAATATTCTTTGCTAAACATATTTGAAAAAATTCAGATTACAAAGCTGATAACAGCTAGGTCATCTCAGATGTTCCTTAACTGTCCTAACATTATCTGTTGTGCTCAGACTTAGAAGACGTTATTTGCAGAGTTAATGTTAAAGCAAATACGCCAGAAGAAATACACCGTCTCAAGAGTACTTGAGCGTGTACCTCATCTTCTGCTTTGAAACAGTTGTACATAGCAAGTGTGTTTATTTCCTGTTCTCTGATTTGTCAGATAGTGTGTTCATTTGTCAGAAATGCTGAAAGAAATAAAAAAAAACCTAGAAAGATGCTAACAGGTCAATGGAGATAATGAAGACTATGATAGCAGCAAAGAAAAAGGATTGGTCTGCTGCGTAATACTTTCATATTATCCTAGGTTATTTTTTGCTGGGGTCAGTCTTTTTGCCATCGAGTTGCATGGAAAATAATCAGTCAATCTCACTGGGAGAAATATGAGCCCTTAGCTGCTCAGAACGATGACTTTGTGGTAGAGATGTAATGATATTTTTCAACAGTGCAGTTTGGATTTTGACAGATTTTAAATAACAAATAGAAATGTGTTTTGTAGTAGAAAATACAGTGACAAGTTGAGAAGAGGCATTTGCAGCAGCTCAATGAGACATCTTAAGAAGGAGTGAGGAGTCTATATGAGATCTGCTTAGATTTCTGGTAGGAACAGCTTTTGTGTATCTATTTAGAAAGACAGTTATTCAATAGGAGACTTACAAGAACAAGCAGAATTGGAGTATCTGAAGAACTAAGGATTATTCTGAGAGCGATGTCACAAGCGGAAGAGTAGAGTAGAAAAAGAATGAGAAAAGAGAGAAGTGAGAGTATAGCTATTAAAGGTTGAACAAGTATTCGCTACAAGGGAAGCAAATTGAGAGACAGTAGAAAAAATAGACAAAAACCGTGACAGAATGCAATAAAGAAATGCAATCCAAAGAAAAACACGTAGGAGCACAACAGCACTGAGATAAGTGACCAGCAGACATTCTGAGTTGTTTTGGAAGACCATATCTCATGGATGCAGTGTGGTTTGTGGCAGACTCTGCATTGCGTAAAGATGTTAGAGAACACCTCAGGTGCAATGCATCGGCTTCTCTTCTGCCTCACATGCCAGATCATCACTGGCATATGGAGACCAGATCAGGAAAGCAGCTGTAGCCCTACTATGGCAATGTGTGACGCAGGAGCACCAAGGCTGGAGAATGTGAAATGTGGACCACTGGGTGAATTTTATACTCTGGACCTGGGCAGGTGCAAACGTGCATCTCAGAAAGCCATCTAGCAGTTCTGGCAGCTGTATTAATATTCTGCTTGTTTAGATATTATTTATTTGTGCCATTTTTTGTCTTTGTTTTCAAATAAACTTGGTTTTATTTCATCCTGAATTGTAACTGCAAGGATTTCAGGGAAGATAGATGTTGTCAGGGAAAAAAATGATGTTGAACCCCAAGGGAGCACAATGAAACTGAAATACAGTGAAGGAAGGATCTGACCAGATGAGAGGGAGCAGTCAGTCCAAGAGAAAGTGCTCCAAGACCCCAGGCTGGCACTTCATTAATACCTCAGAGAAAGGCTGATGGTTCATTTCTTAGCACTGTTACTCCAGCAACTCTTTTCTTGACTCAGAAAGGCTGATGGTACTGAAGTCAGTGGCCCTCAGCTAAATCAGTTCTTACTTTTCAGGTGGGACTATGAAAAATACAGGAGATAATGAAACATAAATGTTCTTTTTTTTAAGAGGTGTTCTTAATTCTTATAAAATCTGTGAAGTTTGCCCAGTGCTAAGTGTAAGGTTCCTGAGAGCATCCCAGCTTCCAGGGGTTTGTCCCTGAGACAAGGGGGATGCAAAATCACAAAATGAAATATCTAAACCTTTAGAATCAGTTTTAAGTAATGTTAAGTTTGATGGTTTTGTAACAATAGCAATTAAAAACTGCTGAGATGCATGATATACAGAGAAAAATATAGAGTACAGCTAGAGAACACACTGAGAACTCTTGAACAAGATAAAGTGTTGTAGCTGATGTAGTTTAGGCCTTTATGACCTTATACAAAATGTATGTAAGAAAAACAGGCTAGAAGGAGAGGACGTAAATATAGGTAGTATCTGGAATGGCAGGGGCCCAGGATGGGCTGCAGTTAAACTAACTGATAAGTAGGAGGATGGGATGATTGTTATGCCTGTGGTGTTAATGAACCTATTAAGCTAGTATAAGCGTCTACTACCTGTGCTTCAAAGGCTGCCAGCAGTGATGAAGACTGTTGGAAGAAATAAACAACCCCTAAAGACCACCACCACATTTTTGTATGCATGCGGGGAACTTTCTGGAAAATGATGTAATCCACACACTCTTATCGTCTGTTAGCAAGTGCAGTTTAGGAAGCCTCTTCTGGTTTATTTTGTAAATAGTTCTTTCTTTTTTATTTTCTGTGACCCAGAAAGACACTTTTCAGAATGAAAATTTAAATTTAAAAGTCTTCAATAACTTGATCCGGAGTCCAGTGGGATTTTTTTCTCTATCCAAATATTGCTGAAGTTTAAACTTCAAAGACGGAACAGAGTTGAGGGGTCATGTCATTGGAGCATGACTTATGCATACACGTGTAACCATTTCTGGTACCTGCAAGGTGAAAAGTTTATAGGATCTGAGATACTTGCCATCATTCAAAAAATTCAGTCTTTTCACTGTTTTTCAGTTTGGTTAATAAGATATTATCCCTTTCATAATGAATAAATGTAAGAAATGTCCCTTAGACTTAATCTGATTACCTTGAATATTCATCATTGTTGTCTGCAATCCTCCATACAGAAAGTATGGAAAGTTACCCGGTGAGTGAGGATGTGCTGTTCATGTTGGAGCAGATAACATATGTATTATTATTCTGTTATTTCCAAATTCACATTGGTTAAACCAGAAGGTTTCTTTAGGAATAATGTTATAATCATTTTGCAAATCAGTTATAGCAGGTTTCATACTAAAAAATTGCCATAGCTGAAGTTTTTGAAGAGGCTATTGAGCTCATTAAAAGCTAAATGCATGCATAAATACGAACTTAAATATAGCTTTAAGTTTTACACTTGGTGTTTATTATTTCTCATCCATGTCATATTTTGTCTCACAACACTTGACCTATGGATAGTTATCTCATTAAATTTTTACACAGTATCTAATAAACTTGATCAATTTACCTTTAGTCAGAAAAATTCTCGTCAGCCATATACTGTTCCTGACACCGCTTCTAAGGTTTTAAAGCTCGATAATTCTGGAAATATTTCCCTGGATTTCACTGTTTGACCACTTTGCGGCATTTTGAAATTATATGTCTTTAATACATTAACAGACAATCAAAAAATAACAGAGAAATACAGTTGCACTTTGAAGTTCAGTGGGAAAACAGTTGAATTTAATGAGGAGTAAGTTTGCTGTTATCAAAAATATAGGAATGTCAGGAAAAGACGGCCACCTGTTTTTCTGCTTTTGGAACGACACCCAGTAAAAAAGAAACTCTTCTTCAGGCCATAAAGTGACCATGAAATTAAAACTCTGTGTTTGTTTCTATACTCAGGTACCTTTGGTAATGCTATTATTCTTGCATGTCTTGAAAGGCAAGATAACTAGAGAATTCATGTCCATTTCAGTGGCCACTATGCTGGCCACTGGCCACGTTGCTGCCTGTCCCCTGCAGATTCTTTCCTCAGAGATGTGGCTTTACAGATTTCTCCCTGCAGATCCTAGCTCATCTCTCCTCAGAGCACACCTCTAACTCAACTGCCTGGAAGTTAGGGATACAGTAATAGAGTAAGCCGTTCCTCACATTTTAGGGTGGAATAAATTACTGTGTCTCTATGTCAATCATAGAGAAAATCTGACCCTTGAGATGTGCTTCATCTGCTTATAATATTGGAAGCTGGAAAGGAAGGTATAGGAGTGCAATGAAGACTACTAGGTTTGTATGTCCACTGTCTTGAAATCAGACAGCCAATTACTACTTTGTGGTAACAATGGCCTTCAATTGCTTTCACTACTGTAATTCCTCTAAACAGGAGTGAGGTCATTAAACTGTGTTATTAAAATGTTGCTTTAACTTCAGGTATCATGTGGAAAACATGCTTAGTATTTATAATCAAAATAGCATCAGTACTATAGTATAGTATAGTTTAACATGTTTATTCACAGTAGTTAATCTGTGATGTTATTAGTGGTGTACATGCAGAAACATCATTGCACGTCTTGCACAAGGAACTGCAGACTCTTCTAGATCGGGTTGAGGTGACTATTAGTGATCTTACACATTCTTTGTAAGTAGCTTATAAAACTTACTGTGTGCAAGGTTTCACACTGATTAAATGAGGAGAGTCTCAACAAACACAGCAGTTTAAAAAGAAAGACTCAGTCTGAGAGAAAATATTGTACTGAAGAACAAGACTACCTAAATTTAAATGACTAGGTGATGGGGAAATTTGTAAAGTTTCTTTTAAAATAGTTCTAGCTGGTAGTATATTTGCATGACTTTGTAAAGCTAGCACACGTATAGTTGAATGGTTCCCCTTCACGCAGAAAGACATTCTCTGAAGTAGCTGCCACTAGTTCCAGGATGTCTCAGAGGAGGTAAGCATACTCACATAACTTTATGTAAATTCTTTTTATGCAACTTTCTTTTACTTTCACTTCCACGTTATTTCGCCCCCTCCATCAGGTTTAATAAGCCTGAACTTCATTGATGTGAACTCTGGTCCACTGAAACATACCAGAACACGGTTTATTAATTGACAGTCAGTTTCTAATATTTTTTCCTGCCTGTTGGTATCTATATTGTCCTGGCTTCAGCAGTAGCATTAATTTTTCTCCTTCTTAGTAGCTGGTACAGTGTGGTGGTTTTGACTTTCAGCCTGGGAACAGCACTGATAATACTGATTCTTTCAGGTGTTGCTCAGTAATGTCTAGTCTGACCAAGGACTTTCTGAGTCTCATGCTCTGCCAGGGATAAAGGGAAGCTGGGAGGAAGCAGTACAGGATACCTGACCCAAACTACCCAAAGCGATATTCCATACCGCAGCACGTCATGCCCAGTATATAAACTGGGGGCAGTTACCCGGAAGGACTATATAACTGCTCAGGTCGGGCTGGGTATTGTTCAGAGGATGGTGAGCAGTTGTATTCTTTTCCCTTGTTATTTCCCTCATCATTATTATTATTGGAGATAGCAGTAGTGGTTTGTGTTATACCTTAGTTACTGGGCTGTTCTTATCTCAACCCGCGGGAGTAGCATTCTGTTGATTCTCCTCCCCATCTCTCTGGCAGAGGGCAGGGAGGCAGAGGGGGAGTGAGAGGGAAACTGTATGGCTGACTGGGCTTAAGCCCTTTTTTGGCACCCACCGTGGGGCACGAAGGGTTGAGATAGTGACAGACCTAACCAGAGTGTGTCAAATCATATTTGTGACATGCATTCATTGTTTTGGATTAATAGTCACTCAACACAATGCTGATTTGTTGGCTCTCAAAGTTGTTGCTTTTGATCTCACAGTTTCAGCATGTCATACCTTGCTTACAGCAGGTATTTGCTACATCAGTGCTTATTCCCTGGGGCCGTGAGCTAAGGTCTTTGTTTCATTGTACTTTATGGTAATGACTTGTAACACAATAGACTCATTGATCATGAAACTGATCTGGCTTGTGTTCCCAGTGTGGTCACCACCTCTATGCCTTGGGAGGCATATATTTGAAGTGCTTAGCAATTACACATCTTTTTTTCCCTCCTCAGCTGGACAACCTGTGAAAAAGTACTCTTTTACACTCCCAGCCCCCCCAACAGACTGTTTACAGCATCATTCGAAAGTTCTGAAGGTTTTGAATGGCCTTTAGGTGCTCTTGGGACCTGCCTGCTGATTATGATGGGGATCACCATGTTGGCACGCATACAGAGTGTGTTTTACCCACAACCATTTTGTCTGACCTCAAGAAGTAAGCAGAGTTGGGTTTGAGCCTTGGCTAGGGTTAGATGACAATACAGGAGGACCAAGAGATTTTCCCCAAGGCTGGGCAGTCATGAGTTACAGGGTGTGTGGGATAGCATGGGCAAGTATCTAGGCCAGTGGGCCCCTCCAGTGCTTTGGAACTTCACCACTGAACAAGTGCAAAATTCAGAAAAATTAGTAAAACA
Source organism: Psilopsiagon aymara (assembly GCA_024733675.1). NCBI lineage: Eukaryota > Metazoa > Chordata > Aves > Psittaciformes > Psittacidae > Psilopsiagon > Psilopsiagon aymara. Next base: position 13,583 of record JANRGW010013375.1, read on the forward strand.
CTTAAATGAGATGTGTTGTCATTCTGGTCATACCAGAGGTGGACAAATCATGGCAAAGTGCTGGGACTTGGCCTATGCTTACAGAGGCCTGTTCAACACCGTCCAGCACCTTCAAGAGGAAAAAAATGTCCCTGGATCTGAGGGCAAAGCAACAGACAGCACAGCTACTCCAGCTCC
>JANRGW010013376.1:0-34782 GCA_024733675.1 Psilopsiagon aymara
TCATGCCCAGGATGCAGAAACAGAGAGCAGAGACCCGGAAGGGTGGTGGGGGGTGCACTGCTTGGTCGGGCTGGGTACACGTGGTGAGCTGTATTCTCTTCCCTTGTATTTCTCTTGTCATTATTATTACTAGTAGTAGCAGTAGTGGTTTGTGTTAAACCTTAGTTACTAAACTGTTCTTATCTCAACCTGCGGGAGTTGCATTCTTTCTATTCTCCATGTAGCAAACTGCTGGCTGATTTATGGCCTAAACCACGACAGGTCTCCTGAAAGGCTTCTTTTCTCTAGGCTGAACAAACCCAGTTCTCTTACTGTTTCCTCTTACAGCAGGCTTCCCAGGCCTTTGGCCATCTTACAGCCTTTCTCTGGACCCTCTGCAGCTTGTCCACATCTCTTTTGTATAGTGGGAACCAGTACTGAACACAGTATTCCAAGCGTGATCTGACAAGTACCAAGTACAGTGGGGTAATTAAATCTTTATGTCTGCTGGTGATGCCTTTGTTTATGTAACCCAGCATCCCGTTGGCTTTCTTTGCCACAGCTTCACACTGTTCACTCATACTGAGCTTGTTTTCCAGCAGGATCTGCAGGCCCCTTTCCACAGAGCTGCTCCCCAGCCAAGTAGGTTCGAGTCTGTGCTGCGCCTCGGGATGATTCCATTTGCAAGACCTCAAACTTTTCCTGATTGAACTTCATAAGGTTCTTGTTATCCAGCTGTTCTTCCAGCCTATCCAGGTCATCCTGCAGGATGGCTCTCCCTTCTGAAAGGCCACTTCCTTGCTTTGATTAGTATTGTCAGCAAACTCGGTCAGGGTACACTTGATCCCACTTTCCAGATCATTTATAAAGACATTGAACAGCATTGGGTTCAATATCGGTCCATGGGGGATCCCGCTTCTGGCAGATTGCCTGTTTGAAAAGGAACAATTTGCCAGTTGTGTATTAAATTTACTAACCTCATTGTCATAAAACATTTGCATCTGGATTTTTTCTTTCAAATATAAACCAAATCTGTTAAGACTGGGTTTTTCTTACAGCAAATAAGTAATTAGTACTGTATTTTCCAATAATTAATTACTGATGTATTTTCCAATTGTAAATATTGTTGTAAATATTTTCTGTATTCTTGGATCACCTTTTGCTCTACAAATGCCAAAAGCTTACCATAAAAATTTGGAATACTAGGACACACACTTAGGATTACATTTCTGCCATTGTAACTGACGTTATGTAGCATATCACAAACTCTCTGTGTTTATCATTTTGCCAAAATGGAAGGCTTAGAATAAATAGAAGTTGAGTTTTATGTAACCCCTGCATATTTTTATGATGTATTCTCACTGTCTAACAGAACTTGCACACTAAATGTAGTCACCAAGGGTGATTTATTTTTTTTATTATTTATTTTTATTATAAGGAGATTTATAAGTAGCTCCTTATTTGAACTAAGAAAATACAAAGTCTAAAAAGAAATACAGCAGTTAAAACTACTTAATAACAGCACCAAATATAGCCCTGGATGAATCTGTGGAGAAATTCCAGGAAGCCCTCTCTGAGGAGCTTGTCTAGAACAATTTGCCAGGCACGTCAGCAGGACAGCAGGGTGTAGCTCAATTGTGGTCATAAGAAGAATGCTGCAACCTGAGTGGTCCCAAGGGAGATAAAAATAAGAATCCTGTTTAGAAAAAAGAACAAACACAAAAAAAAAACCCACAAAAAAACCCCCAAACAAACCAAAACAAAAAATCTTACTTTTCTATAGTATAATTGAAACAAGATCTAGTCTGTTAGAAGAAAATATGTAGCTATACAGCAAGGCACATTGTTGCTTTTGAAAAAAATACACCTGAGGACTTTTGTTAGGGTTCATTCTTAAGTCAAAACTTTCACTTTTTGTGGTTTTCTGTTGTCTAATGAGGTATAAATCCCAAATGAAGCTTTTCACATAGTTGTAGCTATTGCTGTTGTCTGTTATCTTTATGGTATGAAGCAGACTGTTGCCTCAGTTCCAATCAGTCCATCTAAAGACTTGGGTCCATACATACTTCATTAGCTATTGCTCTCAGAATCATTTTATTGCTGTTTTTTATTGTCTGACTGCTCTTGAAAGAGGCTTAAACTGTTTACTAGTTACATACATCCCACATTACTGCATATATGCACTGCCCTAGTCAAAATGTTTGGCAACTGGCAACTCTTCAGAGAAGTATTTGGGAGAAACAGAAAGGCCTCTCTGTTTAGTTTTGTTTATTGATTCCTTTAAGAACTCCTGCAAAACATCTTTTACTGTTTACAAATTTATATTTTTCAGCTTTAACAAATTAAACTCTTTCTAATGTATATGGCAATCGATATTAATTACAAAAGCAGATGTTTGTGAGAAGAAAACATAGATCTTCGTTTTTAAAAGTATCTTTGAGATGGACAGGCTGTATTTTGCTTATGTGGAAAGGATTTTATTAAATTAAATGCATATTTAAAGACCACCCTTCCACTTCATTACCTTTAACAAAAAATCCACAGTAATTTGAAACACAGTCACCTTCTTTTTGAAAATACATTATATTCTCTGATTTTCTGTGTGGGAAATGTGTCCTGTTTTCATCCAGAACCTTCTGAGAGGAAGGTACTGTGGATTTTTGCTGTTTCAACTCATTCCATTGAAGTGTTTTAATGTGGATGGCATTGTATGGATTTTAAGATGGATGAGAAAGTGATTAGATGTAAATAGGTGTATGATGGTGAAAGAAGATAGAAGCAATCCTATAAAATATGCCTTTTTTTCCTTGATGGCATATTTGGCCAGTTGCTGGAGTTGAAAGAAAAAGATCTGATTTTTCTGCAGATATCTTAATTGAAACAGAAGACAGAAGTTCTCACTTCAAAAATTATTTTTTTTTTTTTTTGCTATAACAATGCATTATATTTACTGGAAATCTTTAAGTATCTTTAAAAAGTATTCAAGGGGTTAGAGTACTGTGCATGACTATTTTGAAGACAAAAGTTATTTCATCTGGCGATCTTTGTATCAGTCTATTTTATCAGGATGCATGTCCCACAGATAAAATTATACTGAAAATGTAGTGTTTATTTTGTAGTATTTATTGCCCTTAAGAAACTCTTCCATCTGTGGTTCACTCAGATCTAACTGTTGCAAATACTCTTTGCATTGCTTACAATAGTCAATGTGCTTCCTTTTCTCTTTTGGATTTTTAATTTCCCTTCCATAATAGGAACGATGCATCAGTGCAGTTTTGTGTTTATGATACAATTACTACATTATACGGTTCCATAGTCAACATGGCTGGTGTTACTTCAAGGGTGCAGAACTCTGACTGAAACTACCTGTTAAAGTTACTAGGAGGCTTTTGTTTCTCTCCTTTACTCTGTCGTTTTAACAGTTACCCTGCATATGTCTTCCGTGCATTTTTTCATTGATGGTGGTAGTGCCTTCTATGAACTCTGTTTCAGGCCACTCTTATATCACTGAAAATACCTCTCACTAGTGTTCTCTTTCATTGTCCCAAATTTCAGCCCACAGAAGAAAATTCTATCAGAATGGAAGAGTCTCAGTATTCCCCTTCCTAAAATAACACTGAATGATGGTAGTGATAAAAAAACTGAGAAAATAAACAGAGCTGAACACCTATCAAAGTAAAGCAAACCAAGCAAACAGCAGAGCTCTTCAAAAATGTATGGTGCTTCCATTTAAGAAAGCAAACAAAACTGAATGCATTAGCTAGGTAACACTTATGCCAAGTACCATAATTTCCAAGTATAGCCTTATTCTTTCCCCTTTCATCCTTTCTTTAGGGACAAGAGCTGGTTTGCTTTATGATTTTTCTAATGCATATAATATGTTCTGGGTACTACTGAAGTCTAAATTATATAGATGTAATTACAAAAATTTTTCTTACAGATAGGAAAAATATGCTCTCTGCATTTTCTAGACTATTTTGCTATTACTTTTAATGAAAGTCACGTTTGATGTTTGTCTCCAGGAAAGAGATAATTGAAGTATCATGCTTGGGGGAGGCTTGTGTTTCCAGCTAAAGTAGCAAGGCTGAAGCTTTAATAATAAGCAGTGTTTTAAACCAGAGCCTGTAGTTGTAGGTGCCTTGATTTCAAAAGCTTTGCTCTGGAGACTGTCTGCAGATACTAGATATCAGGATGAGTCATGGAGAGAAACAGTTGCAAAATGGATTATAAAACATTCCGAAAGTATTGTTTTGAAGTGGATTTAGAATTGAATCTGAAGCCAGTGAAGAACATGAAGCAATTTTGACCCTATTTGTCTTTTACCTAAGTGAATATTGTGTATTTTCAACTCCTGGGAGTTTCTGTTTGATCTTTGGAGTTTGTTCCATATTTGATATACTTTGCTAGAATAGCTTGAGGAATTAGTAATGAATAGCTTATTTGGGACAGCATGAGAATGGCTATCCTTCCACAGACGAAGAATCCACGAGGACAAACACCCCCACACTACAACAGTGTCTGGTAGCATGTGCTTAGAAAAGAGTGCTGGGACCTGTTGTTTGTGCCTTCAAAAAATTTGTGAGAACTTTTTAATCTTCAGCAATCTGAGGCTGAAGAAATTCCTGAGGCAGAGGAGGATTTGACTGTAACACAGGAAATGCACGCTTACCTCACTCAGTTCTTCCAGAAGACAGTCTGCTTGTATAATTCCCTTGCTACTTTGTTGCAGGTGTTCAAGACTAAAAAGAATCTCGTGCTAGTATTAAACAGATACAGGCAGTAATAGCCTATAAGACAAAGAAGATATGTAGAGATAATTAAGATTTGATCTTACTTTAAGTCTAAACTGCGCTCTAATGTAGTGTAGATAAGATACCTTTTATTCTAAGGCAAGCTAAGGTTAAAAGCTACTGAAAGCTCTGTCTCAAGAGTATCCCCAAAAGGAATTCCTGTGTACACTAAGAGTAGAAAGAATTATTGAAACAGATTTTTATTTTTCTTTTTGTAACTGCCAGCTGCTTTTATTCTCACATCTCAGTGCTCAGCATTGTTGTGTGAGAAATACTGTTAGCTAGTATTTAGTTCCCTGCATTTCATAGTAAGGTCAATAAAGCTTTTAGGTTGTTTATTTTTGGCCCAAGAGTGCTGGACTCACAATCAGCCCTACTGGAAGCTAGCTGGGCCGTAGTTTTCAAATCATGCTTTTTTTTCTAAGTACTTCAATTAGCTTAACCTTCCCCTTTTCAAAGTCTTCATAGAGACTAGTTTATTCCTTGATAGAACAAAAAAGGTCTTCACTGTGCAGCAGAAAAATGTTTATGGTGATGGTTACATTGAGCTGTAATTAATGAAGCAGAAGGGAGATAATTTTGTTGTGTTGTGATTGCAGTCGAGTTCTTCTGTAAGGTGTGAGTCATGTACTACTTGTTTCTTCCCTCAAATTCCTGGTTTTTAACCAGAAAATGTAATATAAACATGTCAAATTACACTGAATGCCAGTTCAACAAGTGCTATTTAAAACAATTTTAGCCTCATTAAAATACAGAAAAATTATCCTTAAAAGAATTGCCATCAATGACTCTTCTGAGATTATTACAACAGGTTCAAACAAGAACAGCAGTACAGCAGTGCTAAAAGTTAATTTAAGAGAATCATTAATTTTGTTAAATTCAAGAATCTGAATTTTATTCCTAGTGTGGAAGCTTTAGAGCTAAAAAAGAGTTGCATGAACTGTCTCTAAGTAATATAGATATTTCTGAGTTACTGTAGTTCAACTTTTCTTGTAACTATCTTACAAGTTTTTCTGACCAAATACCTTCCAAATCCCTTTAGCTATTTTAACTAGTTTCAACTCAGTTTGTTAGAGCTTTCTCCTTCTGCCTGAGAAACTGTCTGTTTTGTGTAATACGTGTAACATTGCAAATCAATGTGGCTACCTAAAGATCTAGGAAAACAGTGGTTCTAAACTGGGAGTATATGTATTGTCCTGATGCTGGAATAGCAATTTTCCATTTTAAGTAAGTACTCTGGAAAACAGCGTATTTTGAGTACTAATGATGGCATTGATAGCGTGTTTTCTTGCGGTCTGTAAAGCGGTTGGAACTGTATTTTTAAAGTCTTTTATTCTGGAAGCTTTGGATATCTAATGATATTTAGAATCAACATCAGAGGTTGCTCTTAACAAAGTCTTTCTAAATTATTGGCTTGTATAATTTCTAAATCATTGGCTACAGTATCATTTCTAGCAATAATTTTTTCATAATAGCAGTTTTTAAGATTCGCAAGAATTTAGTATATATTTCTTACATGCTCTGAGCATACAACAGGTTGTACGAACATTTAATAGTACTATGCAAGTACTGCCATGATGTGCCTATATTCTGAAAATACATTTTTTTCTAAGGGATGAATAAATGTTGTGGAGAGAATTTTTCTGTTTCTTTCTTACCAATAGTTCATTTTAAATACTTGTTTTCCAGATAATGGAGGACAGACTTTGGCAGGTGGAAATAACTGGCCGCTGAGAGGAAGAAAATGGACCCTCTGGGAAGGAGGAGTGAGAGGAGTAGGCTTTGTTGCAAGTCCGTTGCTGAAAAGAAAAGGTGTAGAAAGTCATGAACTTATCCATATATCTGACTGGCTTCCAACACTGGTGCACCTTGCTGGAGGACATACCAATGGCACTAAGCCTTTGGATGGCTTTGATGTTTGGAAAGCTATCAGGTAACTTGCATGTCAAATCACTGAATCAGCATTCTGGTATGAGAAGAATTTAATCAGCAGAGAGAACAGAGCTGGATCTGGTGGCAGAGAGGAATATTGCGTGTTCCCTAAAGGGAAGAAGTAAATGCAGTTAATGTTGCTATCTATAGGAGAACTATCCAAGCTACAGATTAGTCCTGATCACAGATGTAAAGCCTCCAGACAGCTTTAACTCAACAGGTTGAATCTGTCAGTATGGGCACAACAATGCATAAACATGATATACTTTTTGCAGAATGCTCTGTGATCCAAAGTACATTAACTCGTTTTACACAGCACAGAGTACAAGTTAGTAAATTTTATGAACCCAGCCCTGCTCTCTACTGAGCCCCATTGGGTGTCTCTGCTGTATGCGTCTGGAATTGGACATTTGGGAAATCTATGCAGACATTAAACTCAGTGAGCGTGCATCCATTTTGATGGTTTGTTAGCTCAGTTAGCTCAGTTAGCACCTGTCAGGCTGGCTCAATTATAACCATTTCAATAGATTGGCATCATGCTGTCCAATGTCTCAAAAAGCCTGTGAGGTTGAGTACAGAAGTAGACCTGATGTGGCTCCTGAGGGGTTGTGATGTGTCCCTGACTTAAGCAAACTGAAGTGCTCAGGATCACAGTGCAGACACGCTTGGATGACTGGAAATAAGATGCAGCATAGCTCTGATGGGGTTGATACTGAGAATAAGCTAAAGACTTCTACTGGGCACTCTGACCGTGTGCACCTCTCATGCTGCCTGGATTAACTGTCAGGATATTCTGAACCCCATTAGTTGATAAAATAGAATGTCTTCTGTGCATTAAAAGAAAAAATGAGTTAAATCCCCTACATTTTTCCTCTGAAAAAAAATAGTAAAAGTGTTACCACAAATTCTAGGTACTGGGTGCACTGGGGACATAAGGTATGTGTTTATTACTGGGGCATTTGGCTCAGCAGAGCAAGTAGAATAGAATGTAAAAGAATAAATTAAATAGGCATTTCCCGGTAATGTTGTGGGTTTTTTCACTGAAAAAAACTATCAAAAGAAAGTGGTGCTGTCGCTTTGCAGTATCTTCAGTCAAGACTTACATACAGTCAGTCCTTCGTCTTTCAAAGCTTTTCTTTCATTGTAATGTTCTTTTATTATACTAAAATAGATTACAAAATCCCTAAATACGTATTTTCTGCAGAATTTTGAACTCCTATAACCAACCCTTATATTTTGCAGAAATGGCATGGTGATGTTAGTTTAAATTCCTGTTTTTCCCTCTTTTGTGCTTCATGTAATGAATTCACTGATGGGGCTAAATCTATTGTGTGTGTTCTTGGAAGTTATATTTATTTTAGTGCAGTTTGAATATGATTTTGATTTGCATAAGAATAATTTTAATACTGCCAAAGAAGAATAGGAGAGGAGTAGCTAGTAGAAAGAACTAACAATTCTACTTCCTACATGCCATTCATTTGAGAATTAGTTTTTTGTTTCTTTTGATAATCTTTGTTCTGTTTTTATAGCAGTCAGACAATACTATATTATGTGTGTTACAACCTTTGTCCCCTTCTCAGGGTTCCCACCCCAGCTTGCGTGATAAATGTAGCTATTTATGTATCAAATCTGATTATTTTTTTTCCTATTTTCTGCATAATACATTATGCTAAATGCTTGGTTTTGTGTGTCTTGGCATCCTAGACTGTGAATTACAGAAGTTAGTTTCTGAACAAGTGTTAGTAGGAGTATATTTTGGATTAGGTTTTGAAACGAGAAATTGACAGAGCAGGTAGAGCTGAACGCATCTATCCATCCCTGGTTAGCCCTTTATATACCTTGAAGTAAAAACAGAAACAAAAAAACAAGCCTACTCCCCACCCAGAAATACAGCAAAGCCCATATCTCAAGCTCAGAATTGTTGTTTGTACCTTTAGTGGGTTTAGCTGTTTTGAAATTGCTCAGCTTGACTTTTTTCTTGGTGCTGCCTCTGTTTCTGAGGCGCTATGGACTAGTTTTCTGTACTAGCTGGAGTCTGCAGAGGGCTCATGGCTTTGTGCCCAGGTGTACCACATAGCTCTTTTCCAAGTGGAAAAAGGTAAAGATGTGCATAATTGAGTCCAGGGACTATCAGCTGCCAGGAAAGAGCAGAGGCTACTGTTCAGCCAGAGAAAGTTAAATGTCTTACATGACAGAATAACTGTGGGAAAATTTAGCAAGATCCCGGGGTACTCTTGACTTTTCTTCCAGCTATCATCAGAATTCCTGCCTTCTTCAGGTTCAGATTCAACCGGGAATTCTTTGTCGTGGACAGGTCACAGATCAGGTTACTTCAGTAGAAAAATTATATGTGGGGACATATAGGTACAGCTGCGCATCCTCTGCATGCCCTGGCACTTGAATTGTTTCTGTTTGAGGAGGGACTGAATGCAATGTTCTCTGGCACTGCAAAGGGAGTAGGGAATCTCCAGTATTTTCAGTTATGCCTACTGGGGGGCCTCTGGGAAGAAAAAAAATCAGGTTTTGTAAATTGTTCAGCTGCTTTTTGACTGACCTTGCAACCAAAATGCCAAATTTTACATGTTTTTCTGATGTAATCAGGAAAAATGAGTATATTGAATTTCATGATCATAACTCAAAAGGTCACTTGAATATTGGATAACAAACAATGAAAGCAGAGTGCCCTTTTGGTGACATCTGATGGAAAGTTCAAAAATGTTGCTTTTCTTGGGCCAGATGGCTCATAATGAGTGAGATTATAATTTGCTAAGATTGTAACTCATTTGGAAAAAGGAAATTAATAGCCTATCACCGTGTTACATCTGTATTTTTCAGTCCAGTCTAATACAAATAGCTCTATATGTTTGTGATTTTTTTTTGTGTGTATGTGTATGTGTGGACTGTAATCCTAAATCTACTGTGTCATGTGTGTGTAATCAAAAGGTTACAAATTTGAACCTTGGTTTAGATATTCAGAAGAATATGTGCAGCAATATGAATACTCTCAGAAGTCACAAAAATATTGGATCCATTCCAGTATCTGTCTGATGTCTGTCTGTAAATGATCAGTATTTTAAGGATGTGTTCTTATTATGATAACTGTGTCATATATATAAATTATTATGAATATATATAAAATATATACCATTTGAATATAGTTGGTTATAAATAATACAGATGTTAGACATAAATTTTGTAATCTAGGTATAAAGTCTGAAATATCAGTCCAAAATGAACTTTCTGTCATGATTTTAAGATGAATTATAGTCCAAATTTGGAATTGAATTAACATGACACTGATTAATATGAAGTTCTCATAGTAAAAAGACGTGCAGAAAATGTGTGTCCAACTGTTTATTTTATGCCTCCTATTGTTAATTTTGACTTGAAGAGCCGTAAGAAAGTTTATGTTTAGGAACAAATGGCATGAAAAGACAAAAGTTCAGGGGCACATGTTTCTTCTTTTGCATCCTTTTTAGCCAGCTGTACTTTTAAATTTCTTTCATATAATGCATTAATATGAGGAAACGCAACATTTTTGTTCCCATTGAACAGTGTGAACTTTTCTTAGGTAAAAATTTGCATGCTATTTAAAAGCTCCTTGATAGGGACTTTGAAGTCAAGAGTTTGCGCTTTCCAAACTGCTCTGCTGACCTAGTAGTGTAGGAAATACTGTTGCAAAACTGAATTAATGCAAGACCTAAGAGAAGAGGAATGTGATTTCATTTAAAATAGAAACTGAAATTAGGGTGTTTTTTTTACTCATGCTCTCGCAGTCTGACACTCTCCTTCGCCGAGAGGTGTGTGTCTGAGAAGTCTGCCCAGCAGCCAGGCACCAGGGCATGGAGTTTTTGAGCCATTCATCTGGCAGCTGGCGCCACAGTGTTTGTGACCAGATGTTAGGCCCAGGATCTGTTGCAATGGTGCAGAGGTCCAGGAACACAAGCTATGAAGACCTTCTAACATCTTTTGTGTCCTTCTGAGGTTGGCAAACATGACAGGTTCTAATAATGTCTTTTTCTACCCTTTTGTTACTATTTTTTGTCCTTTTTGTCCTGTCCCATCTCTGTGAGTTGCCGGATGCTATCACTATTTCGTCTCCAGAAATAGTGTCCCTGCCCTGTGAAACTGGTCTATGTGTTGGGGTCTTGCTGACCTGCTAGTCTGGATGTTGTTAACACAGGCTTTTATGAGAGCCCTTTCCCTGCTCTGTGTTCATGCTGTTATCTCCACATGCAGATCTTCACAGTCTTTCTCCATTCATACCAATCTTGGTCTATCTGCTACAGTTTTCTACAGTAAAAGGTAGCAGGCCACTTTGCTCTTGCAAGCAAAATTTTGTTGCAGCGTATCTGTAAACCAGTAGTTACTAAACTTTATTTTCCCTCAAGTACCTTTGGAATTCAATTTAACTTTCCCTTTAATGTTTCTAACATGTTTTTGAAAACAGCATAAGATAGTATTACTGTACCAACCTATTTTTGGATATCTCTCAGACCATACCAATCTCATGTATAAACCTTCTACATAAATCATAGTAGATTGCGCTTTTTAAATTAGATTATCATGGGTAACACCACATTATAGCTGGAACCTCTAAAACCATGCACATATTAGAAATTATTTCTGAAAACGCAGTCGTAATACCACTAGTATACTTTACAAAAAATAGTAATTGACAATACCAAGAACAGTCAATAGAAAACAGTACTAAAATCCAACTAGACAGGGCATCTAAACTGTACTGCATGTTTCCAAGCAAGTATCTCAAAAGGCACTTGTGTTTTTAAGAAACATCTGTTCTCCAGATGCTTGCCACTCTACTGATACTGAGACACTAGGCAAAATAATTTTTCTTATGCTGAAATTTGCCCTGTTTGAGACATTGTTTGATATGTTTGGGGTTTCAGTACTGAATATCTAGTATGTCTGTGCTCAAAAAAAAGAATTGTATTTGCCTTAACAGGAAAATGGAAGACCAAATGGTAGAGCACATGAAGCAGTATGATAGATAGGCACTGAGAAATCCAGGATAAAATACAGTCAAACAACTAATGTTTCTTCAAAGCTGGTTAGCAAGCATCTTATGATATGTTTTGCAGGGTAAGTTTCAAGTTGAGTACCAAATGGTTAAATTAATTTTAGGAATTAAACATCCATTTGAAAAAAATGCTGAACAAATAGCAATCGAAGGCTGAGCATAATGATTATTTCCAGCATATCTGAATTAAAATTATTTTAGGAAAGCATGCACAAATATGACCCAGAAAATTATGATATATGGCAAGGCTGTAAATGCTCAGATTTTGCTGAGTAATACTGACCATGTTTTTTGTGCACAAAAAACATGTTTACTCTGAAAAAACTTGGATTCCTTCCCAAGGACACCTTCTGCCTATTTTAGGACAAAAACAGAAGTGGAAGATCACATGTAGATATTTGTTCATGTTCACTGTGGAGTAATAGAGCTTTCTGTATGTTTTTAAAACTTTGCAAAGCAGAAGGTAGAGTGATATTCTCAGCATAAACTATCTGGTTCTCATACCAACTCTGAAGTTAGTCTGTATACTTTCAGCAAGATGTTCCTTGAGAGCTTTTTTGGAAAGCAATACCTTTTAACTGCTTAATTAAATAGTCAGTCAGACATGATAGAATGAGAACCAGACAAAACAAGAAGTTCGTTATTTTTAGGGAAAGGAACAATGATATAGACTATTGGAGTCTGAAAATAAGTATTCTAATATTAGAGCATTGTAAGATATGATTATACTGGAAGCTCCTGAAATACAAAAGCAGACTTTCCTAGAGAATCTTACTGCTTTCTTATTCTAGCTCTGTTGGCTATGCTATATTCCTAATACAAAATAACTTCAGCTGAACATCTGCCAAAGTGACTCTGTTGCTGAGGCTGTGTCTTTTGAGGGGAACTAAGGTCAGTGTGGAGCTCTGTAAAGGGGAAGGAGGACAGGGTTGGGGCACAGTGAATGGGAACTCTGTTACAAAAGTAAATTCTCTGCTTCTTGTCCCCAGGATGTAATTTCTGTCTTCCTGATGTCCTTTTATGTCAGGCAGTTGCTTTCTTCACTGTACATTGCCATTTTCTTTTCTCTGTTGTTTCGTGAATAATATATGCTGGTTATAAACCTCCACGTTATGTGCTACGAAATTACTGCAATAACACACAACTGAACAAGCAGTTCATACCAGTTAATAGTGCTACAAAGCTTAATGGAGTAATGCCATAAGTTTCAGGGAGTATATCTCATGATTATATATAAATCACATTTCCAAGTTACTGTGATACAATATCCCAGAAAAAAAAAAAAAAAAAAAAAAAAGATAAAAAACCCGATTCAATAAAAATGACAGCTGCAGCATGAAAAACCTAAATTAATGCAGGTAAAATCTTTGTGCTCTACCTGCTGTGCAGTAATGTTCATAACTTTGTACGGTATTCACCCTCCAAATTAAAAGCCTTAAAGGAAATTACCCGTCATGTTGCAATAGTAATACTAGTCTGCTTGAACAGTGCAAATGTTCTCGGTTCTAACTTCTGATATGAATATTTGATGTATAAGCAGAAGCCCATAGGAGTAAGTTACTTCTTTCTTCTGCATTTGACCCTGGTGGAAGATCCTTAGCATACCTCTGTTTATTTGTTTTGAAAGGGCACTGAAAATTTTAGATACAGCTCAGAAACTGAAAAATAAGAATATCTCCCCAAGCAGTTGCTGCAGAATAATTGACGTGCTATAAGTCTGCATCCTACTTTAACTCGTGCTAACTGGTTCATATTACTGTTACCTATGAACAAATGGCAAAAGGCACACTTGACCACACAGAGGCTGTAAGTGGACCACATAGAGACAGTAAGAGTCTGTTAAATCTAAGATAAAATTTGCTTAAATAAGGCCAGGCATTCCTTAGTTAAGAGCGTAACTACTATAGATATTTGGGTGCAGAGTTGGGCAAGGATTAACCTTACACACATATTTTAGGAAAAATATTTTTGTGGCAGTTCTTATACTCTGAATTACTAACAATGTAGGATAATTATTATCCTTCCTCTGTACTAATTGTAAGGCTGTATTATCTGAACACATACCATCTTTCATCCAATCCTCTTTGTTAATTTTGTGCTTATTTAAAATGTGTAGCATCTGGAAATGGTTTTAGAAATTAAGTAGAACAGTCTTAATTAGTTGATAGTGAAAGATTTAGATTGCAGGTAAACATTGTTTAATTGTATATTTTATGTATTAAAGTAACAGTAATTTTTTTTATGTTTCCACTAAGGTTTATATTACCTGATTTTTTATTCTTAATGTCAAGTAGTTTAGAGGCCCTGATTGATATTTTGAGTCTCAAATGAAGAGCCTTAGCAAAAAGAAAATGATTTTAAGTTATTTGGAATTTTCTAAAAAGTCATGTTTAGGTTCACTGTCAAATAACATAGTATTGTTGTGTCTTGATATGTAATTTTTTTTTTCTAATAATGTCTTTCTACTCATGTTACATTTTATAAGGAGTATATTTCCTTTACTCAGTTGTTTATGATGGAATTTACTTAGAAAATTTGTGATTAAGTTTGGAGGCTTATTCCACACCATCCATATGTAGCCAATGGCTAGAAAAAAAGGAATAATTACTTTTGTTACCACAAGAAGGTTCAGAGTACCTAAATAATCCTTGTGATCTCAATTACAAATCAAAACTGGGTTCTTTGAGGGGCAGCCAGTATAGTGTTTTCTGAGGCACCCGGCCAAAATGCTTTCAGTACCCATTCACATATGCAAAGCCAAGCAAGTGCTGTGCCATCTTACATGGCAAAAATTGATTTTTAAAATTGATTATTGTAAACCCCTGCTTTTCTATGGGCATTTCTGTACTCTGTTAATTTATGAATAATCCCAGTAAACATGCCAGTGAAGTCAGGGAAGATTCATAGGGCCAAAAGCTGTTACTGCTAGATGCAAAAGAGCATTCATAGAATGGTTTTGATTGGAAGAGACCATAAAGATTCATCTAGTTCCCACCCCTTTAATTCAAATAAAATTTAACAGCCATTAATTTATGGTTATTAGCTCACTTCTTATTAGGATTATAAAAAGCCTTTAAATAAAACATGGAGAACCCTAATGAGCTGTAGAAGGAAATTAACATTTCCTTTCAAAATCTCTCCTAGTGAAGGAAGACCTTCGCCCAGAGTGGAACTGCTGCATAACATAGACCCTATGTTTGTGGATAACTTCCCATGTAAGTATAATACTGATTGTTCAAGAATTACTAAACATACAGTTTATCTTCTGAACACTCCTTGTTTTCTTTAAGTGAAGTATTTCCTTCTAGGTGAAACAAAATAGAGTAGGATGCCTTCTGCTTTTAGGTAAATAGCTTTAAAATGCAGAAACATTATCCCCCCGGTGCTCTGAGTACTCAGAATCATGACCAATGTGTGCTTCTCTGAAGCACTGCTGAGTAATGAATCTGGGACATGGAAATGTTGAGAAGCAGCCTCAGGGAGCCCAGGGAGGCACACTGCCAAAAATCCCTACCAAACCTTGTCTTCAGTGCTCCAAGTTGGCAGGTAGCTCCCAGTGAACTGTTCACCCTAACACATCTTGATACATCTATATAATATGACCTTGCAAATGGAAAACTTGAGTTTGTGAGAAGCTGAGGAGTTCCAAGCCTTGTGATTGCTTTTGTTCCATAATCACATGGGTTGG
This sequence comes from Psilopsiagon aymara, assembly GCA_024733675.1. NCBI lineage: Eukaryota > Metazoa > Chordata > Aves > Psittaciformes > Psittacidae > Psilopsiagon > Psilopsiagon aymara. Next base: position 15,431 of record JANRGW010013376.1, read on the forward strand.
ATCTTTAATACCATAATCACATGAGTTGGAGCTGCAGTTTGCCAATTCTGTAGCTCTTTAAGCACCGTCTGTTTTATGATTCAACATTATTAGCTTGCTAAGGACTGCAAACTTTTCAAGCAGAGATTTTTTTTCATGCAGAACATTGGAAAAGGTCCCATACAGTGTTCCTGTGGTATTTCTGTATTTCATTAAATAAAGAAGTAAATCCAGTCGGAGGAAAAGTAGTGCAGTGTGGATGGTGATCTGTTGCCTGAAAGACAGATAAATGTTGTACTGTAATAACTAAATGGGCAGGGTTAAGATGGCCTTCTGCAATGCAGATCTGGTTCTGTGATGCTCTTCTCAGAAAGAGCAACACTGTGCCTCTAGTGCTTGTGGACAACACTGTCTGCAGAGAATTCCTACATACTGATGGAATTAAGGTGTGGCTACTCCAGTTCACCTTCAAAGGATACTCAGTGAGTTGTAGCATTCCTGTACAATATTATGCCCTAATGCGGTATTCTCAGGCATACTTCGGAGACCATCTTTTCCTTGTGGGAACTGCTGTGATTTTACTCAGTGGAGGTATTTGAGTAGACAAATTCTTGGTGTAAATAGAAGGGGGACATGCAGAGTAGGTTTTCAGGAGCCTAAGCTCAGGAAATACTTCCCCAAATTGATTCCGTGAAGCCATACTCTGATGAGACTTCACTGTTCAGTATATATAGCATGTCCTTACTTTTTGTGTGTATTGCACTAAGTGTGGACAGGGAGGAGGGAAGGTGAGGAGAAGCTGTAGTAAGTGCAACTTCTTTGTTTTGTGAGATGTGACTTCTAATCATCACAAACAGAAGAGGGGATATGCATGCCTGTAAGTTTAAAATATTTTTATGTACCTTTCAAAACTGGAGCCATTAAAAGCGAGACCATAACTCTTTAACCACATGTTCTTGTGTGCCATGTAAGGTTTCACTATCTCTTCTCAACAAAGGCCTACAATTTCAGCAGGTTGCTTTATGCCACCTGCTTTACTTTCTTCCTTAATAGCACTTCTGGTCAGGAACAGGTACAGCTGACCTCCAAATTAGTATAACTGACATTTTTCCTAGTTTTGATTTTATGATACCATTCTTAAAGGATTTGAGAGTAAGTAATTATAGTTCTGATAGTTTTGACAAGATATATCACTTATACATGATAAAATATACTTTAAACTGTGCTTTTTCAGATCACTGTTCCTTTAATTAATGTACTATTTCAAGTGCAACAGACCATGCCATTTTATGGTCCACTGTCGGAGGCAAGAAATCCAGCTTTATTTGTACTTCATCTATTGTCTTAACGGTATCAATTTCTTGTAAGTTAACTGGAAGCTGGAATGGCTTTGCAGGATGAGTCACTGTATAATTTATGATTCTGGTTTTGACCCAGCTAGTGAAATTATGCTTTCTCATATAAGGATTAAAATTTCTGTTTAGCAATCAGCAATCTGAGTTACTAGGAGTAACTGTATATATATATATATATATATATGTAACTCAGCTGATTTCTACTTAGTGTCTGTTTTTCATTTGTGCGAACTGAGTAATAGGTTTAGAATTAAGATCTGGATAAATGATGTTGGTTTCTCTATTATGGATAGATTAGGGAGATGCAGTGCTTGGAATATGTAAGTGCTTTTATATTTTCAGCAATTATGCCTCCCTGTTGTTTTTTTCTTTGTTTGTTTGCTTGTTTAAAAAGCATGTTAAATAAACCCATACAATCTTCCTGTCAGCAAGGTGATAAACCGTGTATCACTCTGGACCCTTGCTCTTTCCTTGACTGTTTATAGTTTCCTTGCTCTGACTGTTTTGAAATCAGTACTCTTTTGCTATGGTGCTAGAATACATAAATACATGAATGTTTTGCTGGTTTCTTTCTCACCTCCTGTGTAGTCTTTGGCCTTCTTTATGCCTGTCTTCATAGTCCACTTCAAAAATCACATCACCTAAATCATCTTGTTTCATGAGAAGTATTCTTTTTTGTAGAGATTGCATTAGGAGGTACAGTAATGATTGGAAGATACAGATTAGCCAATCTTGGATTTGCAGAGTGCTGTGGGAGGGCAAAGAAGAAATTTGTTCTCAAGATACTGTTAAATATAACAAAAAAACCCAGAAACCCCTTTCAGGACATTGTGGGTAATCAGGCAAATTCTGATCATGTTATTATTAAGGAAGATACCATCTTGTTGTAGTGGTGCACACCTAGGCATTAAGTTATTATTGTACTTGCACTCAGTTAATAAAGGTCTCCTGAACTCTTCAGAGTGCTTTTGCATATAATGTATGCATTCTTTCAGCTTAATACTTTAGTTAATGGATGCAGTTATCTTCATGTCTGTCTGAATAAATGGACAATGTATTTATTAGAGTGAATGATGGGATGTCTCTTATAATTCACTGATTTTTAATTTTTGACTGAAATAGGAAAACTGAGCCTTGTCAGATTTTTTTACACCAAAATAAGCATTCCTTCAGGGAAGAAGTTGTGCGAAAGACATTAATTATTTTAGTGTCAACTGTTAGAGCAAAGTAATCAACAAAATGTTAAAGTTAGGACATGCTATCTTGATTACTGAGCTAACTACATCTGTGTGGTCTGTTGGAAATGACCCTGACCTGTCTGTTTGCCACTCACAGATTAACATCATGCAACTTTTCAAGATCTCATACTGAGCACTGGTTTTTAACCTCTGGGCATCAGCCAGGGTTACTCCAGCAGATCTGATGAATCTACTGATCAGCATCTGCTTATCTTTTTTCAGGAGCTCATGTCAAGGTAAATACTATAGCCCTACAGTAGTCTTATATCAAAATCCTGTACTTCTCTCCTGTTGTTAATACTAAGCAGCATAAGAGGGAGAACAAAAATTAGCTGGTCTGTTGTTTCATTTTATAAAAAACCACACTGAGGTCTTATTTCACTGACTCTTTCAAGTAATCACCATCTCTCTCAGAGGGCAGACTTTCTTCACTCATGTGTAAACCTTTCCAGTGATCTGAAACATATTGCAAATGTTTTAGACTGTAATTCCTCATTTGTCTTTAGTGAGAATAAAGGGGTTTCTGTCCCTGACCACAGACTTTTCCCACAGGCTCCTTCTGACCTGTGGCAGCCTAGTGGAGTGGTTGGGGTTAAAAATCTTTTCTTTCAGTGAGCTGATCTGGTTTGCAATGCAGACCTACAACAATTGTGGTAGGGTAAGAGAGGAGGCAGTGGTGTGAAAAACTAAAGTGGGATCTCCAAAAACTAGAATGCAGAAGGGGGTGGGTTGTGGTCTTTGTAGTAAAGCAGTCTGGTGGTGAGCTATTGCCAAGATGGCCAGCCTGTCCTCTCCCTTTCTGCTAACATCCTCATTCCTTTGGGTTGGATCTGGAAATCACATGGTGACAAGATGAGTCTTCTGACAGATCAGCCTTCAGATTATTCTGCATGGTGAAGGGAAAAAGGAAGAAAGGTTTCTATCACGTCAGGCAGCTGAATCAACTTGCCCTGTAGCTGTATGACTGGGAGCAGGGGAGTAGTGTGTTGTTGGTTGCCGATGGAAGGTCTGGCAGCAGGATCTGGCAGCTAAGATCAGCTCTGGCCACTGGGGAACCTCAGCCAGAGGCAGTAGTTTCACATAAGAGTTCAAGCTGATGTAGGTCGCTGCTGCTACCAAAGAGGAAATCCTGCCTCCCACAGTGCCTCACTACCTCTCTTCTCTCTCTCAGGTCATGACACTCACAAGCCAGGCTATGAACCAGGTCAGGATATTTGTTCAGATTTCAATAACCCCTTTTTTCCTTTCCTTTGGATGTAGGTTTGCTAGGCAAGCACTCATTTTGGCACAAAGAATCAGACTAGAAGAAATTTCAGGGGACAGGTCAGATTGATTCTGTTGGCTCTGAAATCAAACCCCAAGGTTTCCATTTAATCATATATGATGAAGTGATCCAGCAGGTTTCTGCTGGGGATGTGTTTCACTGCCTCCTCTCCCCATTCCCAGCTGCACGCTTCTGATGCTTATTTTGCATCCATTATGGCACTCCTCAGATTCCTCCATGGACTGATCCAACTTGCTAGTGTGGTTTTCCCCTGTCAGGTATGTTGTATCTGCTCATTGAAAGAGCTGGTGGATGCCAGAGGCAGCACAAGGCAGTGTGAGGAGCGTTGTGAGGTTGGAAGTGGGAGGCAGAGGGAGAGCCAACCCTTTTAGAGCCATTTGGCTGCTCCTGGAGCCAGAGCCCGGGAGGGAAGGAGTGGGGAACCACATCTTCTGATTGGACCTCACTGCACTAAACCAGTCTGGTGAGATCTGCGGACAGAGCTGACACCGGCTGCTCAGAGATGGTTGCTCCTCTCCCTCCTTGCTAAAAGTCATTATTTTTGTCTTACTGGTTGTTTCTTAATCACCCTGTTGATAATTCCAAATGTAATGAATATATGTCTCAATTGCTGGGTGTCACTGTAGATTTGTAATTTATTAGAGAGGTTGCAATTCTATAAAAGCAGGACATTGGTATGAAAGATCTACTGTCTTCCAGGTTTGAGTCTAAAACACTTGTATTTTCTGTTAGTTTTAAAAGTTTATAGTAATATAAGAAAATTAAAACCAGAAAACTAAAATTCTGTTGAAACAGAGTATGTTTTTCTCTGTGTATTGGTTAAGAAAGCGCAAATAAAATACATAAAGTAACTTAAAAGTTGCATAAATCAAAAATCTGATTTACATGCATTGGAAGAAAAAAAAAAACAAAAACCCACACCAAAATTGGTTTGCCCCATTTTTCTGACTTTGTCTTAAAAAAAAAAAAAAAAAAAGCCAAGTTGTTGATGGTTTGGCAGCTGCATAGGTGACGTCAGCTCTTCCATTGTGAAAGATCTGCTTTCTTTTAGACAGCCTTATGGCATTTCATCAAATTTTGGTGATTCAGCTGAATTAAAAACCAACTGGATTTAAGTCTCAATTCCCCTAACTGCTAAACCAAACATATTTCTGACCACACAGTCATTGCTAGATGGCCTGTCTTAAAGCAGTATTGAAACTTTATATCCCATGGAAGGCAGTTTTGTTTTGAGAGTCCAAACTGAATGACATGGTGAAAGGAAATGTACCCTTTAATACAGAATTGTTAATCAGAATCTGTCAGTACATACTGTTTTATTTTTTAATCTGACTTGCTAAATTTATTAATTAATTTAGTGAAATTCACAGGTTCTTGTAACCTACACATACAGCATCACCTCTTCAGAAAGAATTTTAATTTCTTTAAATCAGAAATGTGTATTCAGAATAAATATGTAATTGGGTGGGGCTGTTTTAGGCTGAAAAACTTTTACCTTCATTTAAAATTCTAGACTTAACCGTAAACTAAAACTTCAAAGGCATAAAAAATTGTAGCCTACTAATTGTAGTCAATTTATTTTGAAGATACCTATTCATAGAGGCAGACATCCAAGACAGAGAACTTGTAAAAACATTTTCTGATTTTTCTCCAAACTTCTATTTGCCTTGAGCGAAATTAATCAAATTTTACATTGCTCTCCCTGACATTTGAAAAAAGGCATTGCCTCATATATTGCACTATTAATTGCCAAAATAAATGATTACTTCTAGGGGGCTAAACCTGCTACATGCAGAATGAACATATAATATATTGCAACAGAGAAACCATTTCAGTTCTGGGACTGATATTCATGGGCATAAAAATAGCATTATAATGGCTGTAGCATTATATATTATATCCATACTTACACCAAAATGATTCATCTTGATTAAGAAATTGGCACTCTAGGCTCCTTTAGGCCCCATATATTAGTTATTTTGCCCAGGTGAAAGATGATTCCTGAGATTTTGCAGGCCAGAAGTGATTTCTTCCTCAGTTTTATTACTGATGATCCAGGTGGTTTAGGATTATTAAAAAAAATAATAATAAAAGGTGAAAAAACAATCTCTGGCAATGGAGTTAAATTGAGTTATTCAATAGCAGCAGAAGATGTAAGTATGCATGGAAGTGTGTGCTGCATGGGCTTCAAAAGGGGTAGGCATACGCCATGTCTGTGCCAGGCAAGGGCCCAAAATCCACTCTCTGTAGTAAAAAAATGTGCAGAAAAGTGGCCAGTAGGGTTAGCTGACTGAACTTACGTTATGACATTTGGAATGGGAGAATGGTCAATAATGAGGAAAAAGACAGATACATGCCTTTGCTGCTCTGAATTTCCATTTTCCTGCAGATTTATACATATGCATGCTGACCATCTGGACTCTGTCATCTTTTCATTGGAAGGAAATCATAAATTGCAGTGACCCCCTGTAAGTTTGTAAAGCCGGAGTTGACAATATGTGACCCTGGAGCCATGCGTGGCCCTCAATCACTTCATGCGGTGCTTTTCATGCTGGTCTGGCAGTTTTGGCTGGAGCTCAGCTCTACTCTCTAATGGGAGGCTGCCATTCCAGCCAGCTCCACTGCCATTCACATCAGAGATAAGTAGTGTTTTTCTTTTGGCTGTTGGCTATGTGAAATTTCTGGGGTGTAGCTCTGTGGTCAGGAAGTTTGGCCTGTGGTTCTATGTTTCCTTGGCTCTTAGCCCACCTGTATGTCAGTGTGAACCATCCGTCACTGCAGTATTCAATACCAAGTGTACAGGGCTTGCACGTTTTTTGAGGCTCATAAATATTAATCCACATGTTTCCTTTGGGATGTAGATAATCTTTTTTAGAATTTGGAAATATTAAGTCACTTGATAAAATGTCTAATGCCAGCATCATGACTGGAATTCAGAAATCCCTTGGCACTGCTTCCTTTTTATGCTTCATTATATCCTATACCTACTTGAACATAACACATTTTGTATTTTTATGCAGGTCCTGACATAAATGTTAGATTACATTTTTCAAATTAAATATCTCTGAGCTGGAAACTTGTTGTTATAATTGTGCAAAAGCTGATAGAGTCAGGTTATCTGCTGCTCAGTTCTCTTTGCCTTGAACACTACTACATTACAATGACAGAAGTGAGGTCTGGGTGTTGAGCATAAGGCCATCTCAACATGACCTCAATTCACAAATATTGTTCCATTCAGTTCTAATCTGTTTCCTGGAAAAAATAAGATTTGGAGGTTTTTCTTCTTGTTTTGCCATCAAAAGTGAAAGTCAAGCATTTCCTTTAACCATCTCTCATTTTGTGATGCTTGACCTTGTAGGCTGTATTAGTTTGCTATTATTTAAAGTAATGGGGTTTTTTTAATTCTGTAATTTTATAACAATGTAATGATCTGAATAAATGCTTCAACTTGTTGATGTTCACAGGGATTTTTTTGCTGTCATGAGTAATTCTGGGTTTTACAGAATTGTTTGTGTGGTTGCTTTTTGTAAAGATGTAATCCATTGTAAAAATCAAGGTGAATACGTAGAAAGAATGAGAGTATTTTCATATGCTTACTTTTGTTGAAACTAAGAAGAGTATGCATTTTGAAAGGCAAGAGACTGAGCATGATATTCTAGTATAAATCTTTCCATTGCAATCAGATTTTACTATTAGAAAACTGCAATTAGAAGGATAAGAGTGAATCTAGTGAATTAATATAGGTGAGCTTCACTGGGTGAGTCTGACTGTGGCACAGCCTTACGCCTTGTCCTTGTCAATGTGATGATAGCAAATTAGAATGTCTCTGGGCTCGTATGTTTCTTCAAGATGAGTATTCTACTCATTCTTCCAAGGTTAAGGTCATGGCTATTCCTCAAACATTTTTATTTTAATAAAGTAAGAGAAAGACTCAGAGTTTTGTAGCGAACTCATTATTTCCATAAAGCAGCAAAAGGTCACAAAATGTCTTTTCTCAGTGAGGTAGCAAAGCCCCTTATTTCTTCAGTAATTCATTGTCACAGTCTAGGCTGGAAGAGCCGTTGACATTTCCAGACTTTCCTTGTTGAGGTGAAATAATTGCTGTATGCATTACTGTTCAAAAAAAGAGAAACAAGTTAAAAATACATATATACTAAGGCCTTGTTAGCCCACAGAGCCATCCACAGTGACAATACCAAGCTTGTGCTTCCTTCTGGCACATTTTCATGAATTGTCATGTTAATTAAGACATCAGAGCTACAAACGCACATACACTTCAAAAACATGCTTTATAAGTAAGACAGAGTGTATACAGATATAACCTAAAGGGAAAAATCATAATTTTCAAAGGGCTGATACTGGCTATTGAGCAATGATTTAGAAACAGTATTGAATATTTTATTTATTGCATGCATTTTAAGCATGAAGGAAAAACTGTTGCTTTTAAGACTGAGGAGAAAAGCAAAAATGAATTGACTTTTTCTGAGTGAAGAGGTAAAGAAGTAGATGGAAGAAGGTGCATTGTGTGACTTTGAGCCTTTGCAAAAAATACGCAGCATTTTCTCTCCAATAGGGAAGAGAGTTGTCTGTTTTCTGTAGTACAGACTATCAGCAACAACAGTGGTTCATAGCACTGCAGTAGGCCTAGAAATATACAAGAAGAACTTGTTTGAGTCTCATATTGATTGTGTATGTTTGTTATTGGGAGCAGAGAAAATGCTTCTGAATTAGACTATTCAAAATTACCTTGTAACTTTGAGCTTTGATTTCTGTGAGATTTCTTCTCTTCAGTGCTTCTTAGCACTAAAAAAAAGTCTAAGAAGCACCAAATAACCTACTCGTTATGGGTTTGTTAATGTACAAAAAGCAATGTCTATGCAAAACCATCTTGTTCACAAATAAGATACTCTCATACATACTTTCTTTAAAGCAGTCTAAATAATCTGCTTTGGCTTACAGTGTTATTCATCTATTAAAGTCAGACCCTGAAACTTTGATGTGTAAGTTTTCCTATAGTAGAAGAATATGTTTTTCCCTATATTTCTCTGTAGTTTTTCTCACAGAAAGACTAAATTTGCAGTGAATGTAAAATAGAATGGATTAGATGTAAAATCTAATAGAATAGGTATTGAACAAGTCTTTAAAATATGTATATTTCATGAGACATGCAGGAAGCTCTAAATTTTGGCTTTATTGTGGATGATGGCATCTGTGAGTGTTATGGCAAGTATCCTTAACATTTTCTCCTGCCTATTTCTCCATCTCTTTGCATTTCTCTGTCTCTTCCCAAAACTTCAGTCATGGAAGTAGGAGTTAAATCTGAGAAAATACAATGAAGTTGCTTCAGATCTTATATCCCAAGAAAGAATAGGCTAGACCCTTACAGCATTATCCATTATAATGAAGAAACTTTAAAATTTCCCTGCATTTTGTGGATGATATTTCATTTTGGCAGTTCACTGCCTGAGGTTTGCTGAGTTTCAGTAGTTATAAATACTTAAAGACAAACTACTGAGGATCAAATCTGTTCTGGTGAGACGGACACTTTTAGCCAGAACTGTTTATACTCCAGTTGACTGTCTTGTGTGCACTGGATCCCAGAGCTACATCAGTTGCAGAAGGAACATGAGTTGAATTCATGCCAAGATAACAACATGCATTTTGCCAAAGAAGCAGGGAGAATTTCTTACATCTCCTCCTGGAGTTTGCTTTGTCCTGTGCATTTCCCAATGAAAATGGAGCAACAGGTTGCTTCTCCGAATCATGTCTAGCAAAAGGTAATTTTTGTCATGAAGTTTCCGTTGTATAAAATGCTGAAAATAAATTTCCAGTACAGCATCACTTACAAAGTTTCTTATTTACCTATGTGAAACAGTGCAAATTTTCTGTTCTCAGGTGATAGTTTTGGGTGGGAAATCTTCATCTGCTTGTATCGAAGACTTATGCTTCTGTAGCTACAGGGGAGAGAAACCTTCCCTCTGTCCCTCCAATTCCATTTATAAATGTGTGGAGAACAGTTGTGTGTTTCCATACCACTGACAAAAAAATGAGGCATTTAAAAAGACCTTATGTTTCTAAATAAAAGGTGTAAAGGTCTAAGTGTGTCTTCTAATTGTAAAAATATTAACTATGCCTTTTGCTCATTTGCTTTCGTACTTCTCAGTAGAATTTTCTTTGAAAACATAGTCTTTCTACTTCTTATCTTGCTGGTAAGTAGTTGATTCAACTGACTGGTTTGAGATTTTAGGAACTGTATAAATTATATTGCTAAGAGAGAGTCCCAATTTTAGAGAGTTTGTAAGAGACTTGACTTTTATATTTGTCTGTGGAAATTAAAGTGGTACGTTCACTGCTCTCAATGCTATAACCACTATGATCTACCATATATATTAAAAACTTGAACCATGTTCCATATATTATTTCTAGATGTATAGGAGAAGAAAAAAAATCTCGTATTAAATTAAAACATGTTGATGCTTAATCCTAAAACGTAAAGCAGTCAGTTGACAATGTTTCTTGATAGAAAAGTAATTACTTGTGATTTTTGAACTTCGGTTTTATTTCCTTTCTACGTAATGAGCATCATATAAGTAAATGTTTTATATCCTGATAATAGAATAAAATTATTTCCATTGGAGCAGAAGCTGTTATGTGCAAAACCTTTTGATTTATTTTAATGGAAGCAGTAGGAGAATGATACCATTATAATTTTTCTGACATTATACAGAAACTGTTGAATATACCAGAGATTTCTTGGATGCTGATTCTATACCAAATAGTATACTGATTTTAAAGAAGATAATGAACATACTAGAAAATACTCTCTTTCAGTTTGGGCTTCATGTGTAAGTGGTTTTTGGTTCGCCAGCCCCAGACTTCTGTCTGGGAATCTCCTTTGGGGTTTTATGGACTAGTAATCAGATCACAAGAGGCAGGGAGGCATATGCATTTGTTACTGTGAAAATAATACTGATAATTGCTTGTTGCTTGTAAGTTCTTGTAGAATCATAGAATAGTTGGGGTTCGAAAGGACCTTAAGATAATCTAGTTCCAACCCCCCTGCCATAGCCAGGGACACCTCACACTAAATCATGTCACCCAAGGCTCTGTCCAACTCAGCCTTGAACACCGCCAGGGATGGAGCATTCACAACTTCCTTTGACAGCCCATTCCAATGCCTCACCACCTTCATGGTAAAGAGCATCCTTCTTATATCCAGTCTAAACTTCCCTTGTTTAAGTTTTAACCCTTTACCCATTGTCCTAACACTACAGTCCCTAATGAAGAGTGCCTCCCCAGCATCCTTATATGGCCCTTACAGATAGTGGAAGGCTGCTGTGAGGTCTCCACACAGCCTTCTCTTCTGCAGGATGAGCAGCCCCAACTTTCTCAACCTGTCTTCATACAGGAGGTGCTCCAGTCCCCTGATCTTCCTTGTGGCTTTTCTCTGGACTTGTTCCAACAGTTCCATGTCCTTTTTATGTTGAAGACACCAGACTTGCACGCAATACCCCAAGTGAGGTCTCACGAGAGCAGAGTAGGGGGGCAGGATCACCCACCTGCTGGTCACACTCCTTTTGATGCAGCCCAGGATATGGTTGGTTTTCTGGGCTGCGAGCGCACACTGCAGCCGGCTCGTGTTCATTTTTCCATTGACCAACACCCCCAAGTCCTTGCACTTGGCATGGTTAAACTTCATAGGGGTGGCATCAGCACAAGCATGACAAGGTCCCTCTGCATGGCATTCCTTCCCTCCAATATATCGACTGAACCACCCAGCTTGGTGTCATTGGCAAACTTGCTGAGGAAGCACTCAATCCCACTGTCCATGTCACCAACAAAGATGCTGAACAAGACCGATCCCAACACCAATCCCTGAGAGACACCGCTCATTACTGGTCTCCAGCTGGACGTTGAGCCATCGGCCACAACTCTTTGTGTGCGGCCATCCAGCCAGTTCTTTTTCTATTGAGTGCTCCACCTATCAAATTGATGTCTCTCCAACTTAGAGACAAGGATGTCATGTGAGACAGCGTTGAACACTTTGCACAAGTCCAGGCAGCTGATGTCAACTGTTCTACCCCTGTCCATCAGTTCCATAACCCCATCATAGAAGGCCACCAAATTGGTCAGGCAGCATTTCCCCTTAGTGAAGCCATGCTGGCTGTCCTTGTTGTTTTTCATGTGCCTTAGTGTTGTTTCCAGGAGAATCTGCTCCAAGATTTTGCCAGGCACAGAGATGGGGCTGACTGCTCTGTAATTCCCTGTGTCATTCATTTTCCTCTTCTTGAAAATGGGGGTTATATTTCCCTTTTCCCAGTCATCAGGAACTTCACCTGACTGCCATGATTTTTCAAATTTGGTGGACAGTGGCTTAGCAGCTTCATTTTCCAGCTCCTTCAGGACCCGTGGATGGATTTCATCAGGTCCTGTGGACTTGTGTACATTGAGGTTCTTAAGATGATCTGGAACTAGATCCTGTCCTACAGTGTGCCCAGTGTCTTCATTCTCACAGTTCCTGCATCTGCCTTCCAAGACTTGGGTGGTGTGGTCAGAGCATTTGCCAGTGAAGGCTGAGGCAAAGAGGTCATTAAGAACCTCAGCCTTCTCCAAATCCAGGGTAGCCAGTTCTCCTGGTAGTTTCTGGAGAGGGCCCACGTTGTCCCTAGCCTGTCTTGTGTTGGCTACATACCTATAGAATACTTTCCTGGTATCTTTCACATCCCTAGCCAAATTTAATTCTGGCTGGGCCTTAGTTTACCTAATCTGGTCCCTAGCTTTCCAGACAACATCCCTGTATTCTTCCCAGGCTGCCTGTCCTTGCTTCCACCTTTTAGGAGCCTCTTTTTTTTCCCTCTAAGTTTCCTAAGCAAAGAGGAACAAAAAAGGAAGAACCTGATTTGTTTAGTTTCCAGTGTTTGATTCAACTATTAAGCAGAGTACTACTCTGCAACATACAGAGTTGTTCACTCCTTCTTTAATGAAAACATTTTTATAAAGAAAGTTTTTGATTATCCATATTGCTTTAGAGTATGATCTCAGCAAAATTTAAAAGAAAAATATATAAATTAATTTATCCTCTTGAGCTTGTCATTGCAAGGTGATGCAATCTCTTGAAAACCTGTTTTCCTGGGGCTAGAGTCTTCAGTGAGTTAACAATCTGTATGCATAAAATTAAATTATTTTACATGCAGTACTCTTCGGACATGTACATTAATTGCCACTTTATTCCCCAAAGCTGCCTTACTGCAGGCACTAGTCTCTGCAATTCAGTAGTTTCTTGCCTTTTGTCTATGTGATGCAACTTTGTTATGGCTGCATTCCCTGCACTGAGGGCATAACTGATGGTATCCTGTGATGGGTGCCTCTTGTCAGTCCTGTAGCTCACTGTGAGTCTCTCCAGCCTTGTTGGCAGAGATATGCCTGAAAACATGAGCGCTTGCAGTGATCCTCTCAAGGGTCTTTGCAAACTAGCAAATGCAGATTTTATTGCATTGCAGCCTTAGAGACATTTGTGGCTTATGTGGTGCCTGCTGACAAAATGAAATCTATTTTATCACTTTGAGGTAAGGATGGCAGGGGGCCAGCAGCTGAGACATATATTCTAGCTGTTCTGATAGCAACAAGCTGAGATGCTATTAAAAGAAGATTTTACAAAGCAATAGAGAAAAAATTGCATGTAATTGAATTTGAGTATTTAGCCAAGGTTGTATTTGCTCACAGAATGTAGCTTAGTCCAATTGGAACATGACTGTTGCTGGCAAAAGTAAATGATGAACTTCCTGAGTAAAGAATTTATGTCTCATCCAATTTTTCATCACACTTGAGTTTTTCTCACTGTGGATTCATGCTGTGTAGTAGTGCTGTTCTGCAGCTTAGTTGATGCATAGTCAGGCCAGGCAGAGACTGTAGTCGCACTGAATATATTAACAACTGCCAAGATGATGTGCCTTCATTCAAGATGCTTCAAGAGGTCCAAGTAGTAAGCACTGAAACTATTGGGCTGGTGTGTTACATTGGTATGGCCCCTGTCAACTAAAACAATAAGGTTTTGATTATTGATTGCATTTGGCTCAACATCATGGAAGATGGGAAGAACCTTCCTTTGATCTTGCAGGTAGTGGAAGCAGCCTGGTCCCTAGAGTTGCATAGAGCATACGTATTAATTAGCAGAGGATTTTAATTCACATGGGAATCACCCTGAGTCATGTACATTTAACATCAGCCAACTTTGCAACTGGTTTCTGAATGGTTTTAGTCGGATGATATTCTTTTTGAGATGGAAAGACCAGAATATTCCAGTTGCATAGAGCTTTTGGCTTTGTTTATGAGGCCTTTTCTAATATTGCTTACACTTACTTTTCCTTTGGACAAGTGCTGACATAATTCTGAAAAAGCACCAGCTCTATCATGATCCCAAGGTTTCACTCTTGGACAGTTAAGGGGGACTCACAGGTCGTCATTTAACAGATGAATTTAGGATTGTTGTTTTACACATGCACCACTTTACCTGTATCTTTGTGAAGTATCATTGCCTGTTTAATGCCTATTCACTCTCTCAAGATGGTCTTCTGTCATTCTTTACTGTCAGCTTTCAATAACTTATCATCATTCACAGAAACTGTGATCTCACTATTCATTCCCTTTTCCAGGTCATTTGGAATTTGTTAACAGTATGGGTCCCAGCACGGTTTCCTTTTGGAATCCAGCAGTGGTCTCTCCAGTGTCAAATCAAAAATTTTTGTTTCTCATTCAATCAGATTAAATGATGTGAGTCCACATGAGGATCTTTCCTTTTGTCCCATAGCTGCCTAGTTTCTTGTTCTAGATGACCGTGCAGTATGAGAAGTAAACTTTTCTTATGTGGATCCTGTTATATATTATTTAAATGTTGGAGTGGAGTACCCAAGGAAGTGATAGTGGGTGTTGCATAGCCAAACAGTATTTATAATGAAAAAGAACTACACAGATAATTCTAGTTGCTAAGAGAATATCTAGGGAATCCTTTTGTGTGGTATACATTGTAAACCGCAGGCTATCAAACTGTTTAGACATCCAGGTAGTGTAATACGCACGCACATTTTTGTTACAGGAAATGTTGCTGATATTCCTGCTATGGCTGAAAGCTCTTAAATGTACCTTACGTCTGCAAAGTGCCAGCCCCTGTTTATTATTTGTTTCAGATGTGTGTCTAATTTGCACTGGAAAGAGTGTGAGCCATCTAAAATCTTAATTCATCCTGTGTTTTGTGGCTTTTCTTAGTGCATGCTTTCCATTTTTTTCCATCAAGCAGTTTGCAATTAAGCTTGGAGCTTTATGTGATTGTATTTTCCCTGTCATATAGCTGAATCTGCTCCTACATTACAGTATTATAAAAGAAGTTCAATTATAGGAATGCTGCTAGTTTTCACTTTTTCATTTGGGAGATATACTGCAAAAGACAGATAAGTTCTAAGATGAAGAACCAAGGGTAGAAGCTTCATTTGCTTCTTTTGTTTGTAAAGGGCACTCATTATATGTAGCTGATTATAAAAGAATGTTTTTGTTACCGTGTAGGAGGTTGGAAAATTGTAGAGGCATAATCAGTCTAACACTCAGGCTGTTTAGATTAACTTTTTAGGCAGGGCTCCGTCTCCTAAATAAATAATAAATAGATGTTCCTTTGTCTTTCTCCAAAATTGCTCGCCAGTACCCAACATCGCCACCCTGCACACTAGTATTGTAGACCACAGTGTGCAGAAATATAGCATGCTTCAAGCAATATTCTTTTGGACCCTTTAAATTTTGTGGTTGGGACCTCACTAAATGGCATGTTAGAGAGAACTTTATGCTCTTTGATCTCTCACCAACCAAGAGAACTTCTTCTCAACATGGATCATTTTCATCATCTTAATCATAGGCTGAAGACAGAGTATTTTATTTTTAGATGTACTGCCTATTTATATCCCACATTTTACATTTCCATGAATTGCATGAGTTGGCCTCATTTAAAGAATGAAGGAGAGCTAGAAGAATGAGAAGAGTAGTTGATCTATGCTTGATCTGTGCAAATATCATTGTATACATAGATATAGAATATGTATTCTTGTGTATATTCTCTTTTTTAAATCTTAGCTGAAAATCTGTAGTTAATCTTCTTCCTTCTTATTATTAAAAAATAGATGTTAAGGTTAAATGAACATACTCTTCAAAAACTGATTGCATTTAATAAACTGTTTCCACAAATTTACCTTTCAGACTGACATAAAAAAAAAAATGTTCAGAGTGTACCATTTTTTTTTAACCTCTGAAATTTACAATATGGGTGTTGACTATCCTTAAACTTTTTTTATGAATTATGGCTGTGCGGTACTTTACATGTTTGCTTTGCAAAGCAGAAAGCAAAAGATTGAAACAAATCATAGGAAATACTTACAAAGGTGCTGGCAGATCTGAATTTTCCAGCCTACCTATCAAATACTGTGTTGCAGTGGCTTTTTGCTGTCTTTGCCATTTTTTTAAATTTTACTTGCATAGGAAAACTTTTTTTTTATTATCATTATTTGCACATGATCAGATATTAAATATTTCAAAGAATATCAATGAAAGCTCTCGGGAACATTGTAAGACTTAGAAAAATAACCAAGTTGGATTTATAGACCTCATTAAGGAAGAGGAGTAAAGAGCTTCTGATAAGACATCTAAAGCTGTAAAATGTAATAAAACTGGATCAGCCTTTCTTCCTTTTATTCATGCAGCACCAGAGGGTCATAAAGTTATTTTGGCGCACATCAGTTGCAGAAGGATTTAGTTTTTCAGTTACACAGAAAAGAATTGGATTTTCAGACATTTTTGTCTTTTCAAGGTGATCAGATAGGTTTGTATTTTTTTTATTTCGGATAAGTTTATGATAGGTCACTGTGTACAAGACAAGGAGTCAATGATCGATTACAAAGCATACATTGGTCGCCAGGAAAGAAATGTGAAGAAATGTTTCTTCCTATTTTCCACCCTCAAAAATCATTGCTCAGTTGGTTAGGTGAACTGATGAGTTAAGCAGAAGCCTTTTTTTGTATAAACTTTTGTAAGTTTATACAAAAATACACAGGAAGACAGGTTTTTTTACTCTAGAAGAGCTAGCCAGCCAACCTAAATCAGGAGTACACATGGGATACTGAATGAGGTCAGAAGAGCTTTTTCAAAAGGCTAGAGGAAAAACACTGGGCTAAGCACACTGCATTATTTTTTATGATCTTCCCTGTGCTTAGAAAGTGAAGTACAAGAACAGACTGCTGGACAAAGTAAGAAGTTTTGGTTTTTCTCTTCTGTTTTGCTTTAACTCTCCAGTTGTTAATTACTTCTTAGGATGCACTGCTGGGTTGAATTTACCAAATAGCTACTTCTGTATCGCAAAACCTGTTATCTTGTAGCATTTCTGTAAATTGTAGCAGCTTTTTAAAATTTAAAATTGTATGACTGAAGCAGGAGGTAATGTAGGTACCAGATTCTGATTTCAATCACAGTAGAATAAATCTGCTGTGAATCCATTCTTTCAATTACATTACTCTTGATTTATGTTCTAGTATAAGTGCAAAACAAGCCTTAAGCAAATGACTGACTTGTGTACGCTGATACAGACAGATCTGTGCACTGGAAGCCACTGCTAATACAGATTAATTTTCTTATTTCTTTATGTTATCCCTACTTTTAATAATAGCACTGGAAGTGAACTAGTGGGTGTGCCAGAAATTACTTCTGGTGTTATTCATGGATTTGTAAAACTATAGTTAAACCTGAATCTGAATCACATATACATACAGAGAAGGATTACCAAGATGGTGAAAGGCCTTGAAGGCTAGATTTAGGATAAGAGGCTGAAGTCACTTGGTTTGCTCAGCTTTAAAAAGAGAAGACTGTTGGGAGCCCTTATCACAGCCTACAGCTGCCATAAGCGGGGCAGTAGAGGGAGAGGTGCTGGTCTTCTTTCTCTGGTGACCAGAGATGGAACATGAGAAGATGGAATTGAAACTGTGTCAGGAGAAGTTCAAGTTGGTGGTCATGCGGTTTAGGTTTAGGTAGTCCTGCGAGGAGCAAGGTTTTGGACTCAGTGTTCCTAACGGGTCCCTTCCAACTTGAGATATTCTATGATGATATACTTACTCTTTCTGAAAGTTTTGAAGCTTTCAGTTCAGTGCTCACAGAGATAAATATAACAAAGGGGTTGCATAAATTTCCTCCAGTATAGTGCTTTCTTTTGAAAAAAAATATTTGGCTTGTCCTGAACTGAAAATAAATTGGTATATGATCAGGCCAAAAATCTGGCTAGTTCATTATCCTGCTTCTAAGACTGTAAGTTGCGTAGGAAGGAGTGTATGAGGTCAAGCATATAAACATATTAATCTTGCATACTGCCCGTGACCTGCAGTTAATGGAGCTCCTGATTTTTAGGTTGCAATTTTGGGCATAAGAATCCTTAATGGATTTTTCTTCCACTTTGTGAACCCTTTTTATCATTCAACCTGTATAAACATCTGTCATCTCAGCACCCCCTGAAAGAAAATTCAACACTTGAGTCTGGTTTTTGATAAGGAAGTATAGTATATGCCATCATTTATTTTGCATATGCAACTTTGTAGTATATGTGATGCTCCTGTTAGGAAAGACCAATTGTTTCTTATTCAGCTTGTCATGGCCACACAGTTTCATAGACATCTGTCCTGTTCCGCATAAGCTGTCCATCTTTGAGAGTGAAGACTCTTTGATTTAGTCATTCTTCACACAGAAGCTCAGCCGTAGCTTTCATCTTTCTTGTTGCATCTCTGTATCTCATATGATTTTTCTGTGTATGTTCTGTAAGGTGGGGATGACATGTTACTGAACATGTTACCACATGTAACTGCACAGTATCCCTTGTGCGGTGCAACAAGGTCCTAACTGGTGGCAGTGGCCCATAGTTTGCCACTTCTAAAACTTTTTGCCTTTCTTAACTTCTACTGGACATTACTTGTTCATTACAACTTCACAAATTCTTCCCTGAATAGCAACAGCTTGTTCAGAGCACACTCTTCTGTGTATGCCAAGTTAGGACTAGCGTTTTCCCCCCATGTTCCTTACTTTCTTTTTTGATGTACTTATATGTGTGCGTTAGCAAGGCTTAATGCACTGAAGGATTGTTTGCTCTTCTAAAAAGTCCCATATATTCTCTGGTGTTTATTCAGGATGTTATTTATATACTTATCCAGTAGTAAATTTTTGAACATCCTGCCTGAAAAGTATGATACGAAATATTCTGTCCTGGGTTCAGCAGTAGCAGTCATTTTTCTCCTTCTTGGTAGCTGGTGCAATGCTGTGGTTTTGACTTTTGGCCTGGGAACAGCGCTGCTAACACCGATGGTTTTAGTTATGGCTTAGTGATGTTTGGTCTGGCCAAGGACTTTCGGAGTCTCATGCTCTGCCAGGGAGGAGGGGAAGCCGGGAGGAAGCAGAGACAGAACACCTGACCCAAACTGACCAAAG
>JANRGW010013378.1:0-33037 GCA_024733675.1 Psilopsiagon aymara
CTGAGTGCTCATGTAGCACAAACGATGAGGTAGTTTTGTCTGCTCAGAAAAGCCAAGAAACAGAAATACTTCTGCTCTGATTCATTAATTGTGGCATGTTTTAGCTTCCACACCAAATAAGGCTGTAGTAGCAACAAAAGGTCAATATTCTGTGACTTTTGCTATCCATGGTTGCTGTTACTGCTTAGTTTGGTGATCAGGTGCTGTGATAGAGGGGTTCACTTAATGTCTTAGACATGCAGCCTAGAGCCTAGTGCAGAGAAAATTTAAGAAGAAACAGTGCAGTTAGGAACTTTGAATGACAAATGCGTCTCTGGCAAGTATTATAAGGTGTGTTTCAGACACTTTTCATAACCAGCTAAAATGTTAATGTTAAGGAAGGTTAATACCCTTTAAAGAAGCAAGAATCAAGGCCTTTGTAGGTTATTAAGTGTTAGAATCTGGGTTCCTAACACATCTAGTGTAGCTGTTTTCAGTAATCCTCCTTCCAGTGAAGTCAATGAGAGCTTTGCCACTGACTTTGGTAAGGTTAGATCATCCTACAGCAGAAAGGAACAGAAAGAGCAGTGATTTACTGAGCCAGCCAACTTTGCGTCAAACACCAAAAATTCTGTTTCCTGTAATTGCCCCATCCTTTCTTTCATTGCTCTTCTAGCAGAGATTAAAAACAGTAGAGCAGCAGTGATACTGGAGGCTTGCTCAAATTCTCATCTGTCTGCTGATGTATCAAAGACTCTCTGCCCTGGTACCTGCAAGCTTTCCCCAAATTATAAAGTGTGTGCATACAGAAAGGTTTCCCTTCGTCTCTCCCCAGTGCCATCTGGGCTTTGTTTATCTGTGTGTGAAGTGGGGTTTTTATGTGGCCTCCTTGTGGGTAGCCTAGTGAAAGAAGTTGCTTTTTCATCGTGTGTTGGAGGCACAAGAGATCATGATCTTGTGCCTTTTTTATTACTATTTGGTTTTTATTTTTTCACTTTATTCTTCCCCTTGAGTTTCCTTTAACTGTGACCCAAAGGAGCATTGCCTCCTGGGGAAGGAAGACCTTCATTTGCAGTGGGTCAGAGTGTAATCTGGGATGAAAACTGAGTATCCAGGCTCAATGTCCCTTGTTGCTGGGCCATCAGTGCTTGTGGACTCCACTCACTGACATATGAAATAACTTGGGTGTTGTGATCATATCACAACCCTTCAGCACTGTGGCTTTCGCCAGGAAAGTGAAGGCTTAGCGTGTGCCTGCTGGGTTTGGCTCTGTCCAGGACCAGTACCAGCCTCAGCTAGCACTGAGCAGCCCTCGAGGCCCATATCTTTCCAATCTTAAGGATGCACTATGAATGGTTTGGGGACTATTGGGAAGGCAGCTGAAATGTTTGAGCCTTTATCTGGCATTTTGTTTTCTGGTGACCCTAGATATACTCAGCCTTTTCTCCACATCTATCCATTGCAGTTTATTCAAGTAGTTGTCCCCCTACAAAATAGCCTGTGACAGTTTATACAACCTGAAGAATGTAATTTTGACTTCGTACCATGTCACACAGTGCTTTTTAAACCAATTTTGGACCAAAAAATAGAACAGAATGTTACAAGAGGCCATTCTCCCTGTGAAAAGAAGAGTACCTGTCTAGCCCTCTCACTGTGTCTGCAGTGTTGCCCACTCTTCTGAGTGCCAGGGCTGAAAAAGCATGTTCTTGCTCTACGGTAGTTCCTCTTTCTGTTGCTCTATGCTGCAATGGGAAGCTGCAGTAGGAAAGTTAGAATTGAAACCTTAAGTCACATTTCTACAAGCTGATGATATGGAAATATGGAAAGTGAATTATATGTATATGGTGGTTGTTATTTGTTGACTGTGCCTCTTCCATGGTTTTTGTCCATTTGTTTACAATAAATCCAATTGCAGTTTTTCCAAATTCTTGACTCTCCAGTCTCAAGTTCTGTGAAGCAGCGTATGACCCAAACTCGACTGCAAAGTCTGTTCTAGCAAAAGCTGCAAGGAAACTACATGTGGTCACAAACCTGATCTTACTTGAGATCATTTGAGATCTCACTTTACCCCACACTGTTCTGTCTGTCAGACTTCCATTACAGATGACAAGAGAAATTAATTTCACTTGATTTCCTGCTTTGAAGGAGCTGTATGTTCTGGTGTCATGGTTTGATTTTGCTGAAATGGTGACAGGCGCTGGACCTTTCCCAGGGTCTCCAGTGTGGAGCCAGCAAGCCCTGGAAACCACTGTGGAGCATGTAGTTCCCTCTTGGAGGGTGTGCGGTGCCAGGGCAGCCAGGCACGCAAACTGCTGTGGGGCTGAGGATCCTGGCATCACAGGATCTGTGGCTTAGGAGCAGGCTGCCAAGCCACTAAGGCCCTATTTTTCTTCTGGAAGAAACCCAGGATTTTAAATACTCAAATCCTGCATTAAGTAACAGCCTTTCTCTTCCCAGCTCTACTTATCCCTGACCCAGATGAAAGAGGACCATCCAAATCCCCTTCTCTAAAGAGCTAACTATTCCTTTATTGTTTCCCATTTATGTATTTGTTTAATGTACTCCTTTAAATTCCAACAGAAGGAGATACAGCCCAGACAGCGTGAGAGAAGTCCGTTTAGTCTGAGACAAATGGTATGAAAACTTCTCTTGATTATTCCATTAAAAAGTTCTGTGAAAGTACTGTTACTGTTTCTTATTTTTAGAATATGCTATGGTGATAAAACTGTTGCTGTCTTCTGTTTAGGAAGCTGGGTGAAATATATAATATAAACTTGAAGTTTGTGTGTGCAGGCTTATCTGGTACAACTGAAGGATGAAGACTTTGGGCTGGCATAATCATGACTGTTTAATACCAGTCCAACAGGAGACATAACTGGAATCAGCAGTAGTTAGCAATACAGCAACACTCATTAAAACAGGGTGCAACTTATATATTGATTAGAAGTTTTGTCATATCCAAGAATGTGACAGATGGTTGATTTGTAAGTCGGGGAAGGTTATTTGCTTTCTTTTATTTATTTTAGCCATTAAAGCACACTCAGTTGCAAGACCTGGAGAATATGTGTGGTAATTAATAAGCTGACAAAGAAAAGTGGTGATGTTGTGTATGTCCGGTTACCTCGTGTCACCAGTAGCAAAACACTGCTGAGCCCATGTGAGTTAATTCATAGAACAGCTGTGAGATGTGGGGAGTTATGAGCATCTCTGTTTTACAGATGGCACCAAAGCATAGAAAGGTGGATACAGTGCTAGGATTTGACAGTGGTGGGGCAACAGAAATGGATCCAGTTTTCTCATGCTTAACTGCAGGACCTCTTTTCTCTCACCACAGCCTCTTGTAATAAAAATTAGAGCCTGGCTCTGACATGGTCCAAATTTTGCTTGAGCATTTTATCTGATGCTGTGAGTTAGTAGTAAGGGAGGACAGGGGAAGGCTTTCACAGAGCTGGAGCTCAAGCCTCAGAGGGATTGCTAGCTTGTTAATGGGTTGGATTGCAACCAAGAAACCAGTGAGAGGCTGGTTGACCTGCCCCCCTTAAGCTTCCTCCTCCTGTTGCCCAAGCAAGCAGAAAGCTGCTGGCTTTGTGTGAAATAATCCCACAGTCACCTATGACAGGATCTGGGAGAGTAATGGTCAGAAAATCTATCTGCATTTGATGAAAGTGAGAACTGAAGGGAATGTATATGCCTGTTTTGGCAGCCTTACATGCACATTTCCAGCAGAAAGATGATTTCTCATATGTGATACACTGATGCAGGTCATAACATCCTGAGCCTGTTTTGATTTCAAGAAGAGGAACAGGAACACTACAGTAATAATAGCTACCTTTATGAGCATCTGCCAGGCTGAGGAGAAAGCCAGCACCAAGCCTTCACACTGCTCCATTACTCTATTTGCACTGCCTAGACTCTTCCATGAGCTTACGTGCCTCTTTTTCTCTAAAAGAAGGCAGAATTCCTTGGGAGCCTCGCTGATCGTGAAATCATTATGCTTGTGGTTTAATGGCAAGCAACTTGATTTATTTATTTATGGTACATAATTTGGGGCTTCAGTCACCTGTCTGTGTTGGTCATTCAGGTGATATGTGACATACTGTGCCAGCGAGCTTTGAGCTCAGCAAATTCATGAGATGGGAGAGATGAAGGTGAACTATTCAGATGAGTACGGAGGGAGGAGAAGTTGGGGGTAACAGTGATGGATCCATGAAATGGTGTACATACTGGTTGTCTAAATGAATGACAACTTGTAAATAACAGTTGTTTAAAAATCTCATCATCTCTGGGAATGCATGGTTTGTTCCGCAAGCTTATGTGACTGCCTGGCATCACTTTGATAAGCTATGCTCTGTGGCTTTGTCTTTTTCTTTTTTTGTCATCACTCTTTGCATGGTGTCCATGTTTCCTTAGTGCTGGCATTAGCAAAACATGGTTCTAAACTGTCATTGTATAAAGAGGAGGCAGTGATCTCCAGAGATACTTGCCTTAAGAAATAGTAACTTAGCTTTTAGGGAATAACATGTTGGATGTCCCTCTAAGCTTGTCCAACTGGAGCATTTGGCACATATGAGTGGAGTTCTGAGATTCCACTTAAGGCCCTTTTCTTCAGCCATTCCTCAACCTTGGGACCCCTGGGATTCCCCTCTCTTTTTTTTTTCTATGTTGTGTAGTGAGTTTCTTTGTATAGTGGGCGTATCTGTAATTTCTAGCACTGACAGTTTTGGAAGGTGACTTTTAAAAGCTGAGGATTGTCTTTACATCTGAAGAGCTGGTGGGTTAAGGGCTTTTGATAATCTTTTAAAAGGGCTGTGATTCCCCAATTCTAGTTTCAGGTTTCTCTTTTAGACAGGGATGGATGAGATTTCTTGTTCACTGTGTGCTGGTGCATAATACTAAAAACAAGGTGAGGGAGGTACCCACTCTGCTGTTTTTCTGTGTGTATGGTAAACCTAATCCCCAATTTGTGAGCTCCCAGCTTCAATTTTGCAATTTGGGAATAGTTGCAGTGCAGTTTGTTCAGCACCCTCATTAGGTATTTACACTTAATAACTGCTGATTTAAACAGATTCAGCTTGCAAAGGGCCTTAGAAATCTTCAAAGAATATTTACCAAAAGTCCAAGACAACAAAGGTGTTCTGATTGTATTCTAAATTCAGGAGGGATGTTATGCTGCTGGTTTAATGCTAAAAATATTATTTGTATTCAGCAAGAGAGACTCTTCCAATTTGCACATATATTGTTTCGTACAGAGCACAGTTGTTTTCTCAGGGTGTTTCTTACCTTTGCACTAATAAATAAATAAATAAATGAACAAACATATCTTGTAAAATGGGCTGAGAAATATAATTTCTCTAACAAATACAGGGGATGGCGAGCCAGCTTGTGTGTGGGCTAGATGTGAATGGCAGGTGGTGTAGAGGACTAAATGTTAGTGTATCAGATCCTTTAAAACAAAACTATTCTTCTGATCATAATTTGGGGGAGATTGTACTGCCCAGAGTGTAAGTTCTATAGCACTGCTTTAGTGCTTGCCTTTGTCCTTGAATTCATATAAAGCAGCTTAGTCACCTTGAGGCATTGCTACAAAGAAGTACAAAAGCGATTTTGAATGCACTTCTTCATTTGCTTTATTGGAAAGTATAAAGGTCAAGTTAACCAAATGATGTCATAAGATGATGCAGAAAAGATACAGTAAGAGAAAACAATTGAAAGCAAGTACCCAATTACTTGTTCCCATCCGCTTCATAAGTGGTAAGAGACGAATGGAGTAATGTCATTAGTGCACAGTCACTGTAGCTGTGAATAAGATACTTCCATACGCTGTCATGTTGAAGCATGTAGGTTGAAAACCAGACCAACAGAAACCCACAAAACACCGTCTTTGCAGCTAGGTAAAAGCACATCCATTTGTATTAAGTGTTTGGGAATTACAGTTTTTAGGAGCTGACAGTCCTTACTGTGCTGCCTTTTCCTTATTTTGGTGTTGCAAGTGAAAATAGATGTTATGTAGCCCACAAGAAAGACATGACAAAATTCTCAGGCTGATTTGTAAATGTAAAGCTGCTTATCCAGTCTTGCATCTTCTGAGCTGAGTATGAAGGTCTTTGTCATGTCCCAGTGAACATCTCAAAGATGTTTCACCCAGCAGTGATTTAAACCAGAGAGTGTATGTGAGGAATTATCTTGAACATGAGAATTTTCCCTCCTTTTACTGGGGAAGCTCAGCAAGCGTGTGCTGGCTGTCTAGTGACATTTGAAGGCAACCATCAGGGTGATATCTGCCCTGGAAAAAAGCAAGGGAAGTTTCAGGGGGGTGGCATGTGTCTTAGGGAAAACAGAGCATCTGAAGTGCATTGCTTGACGAGGTCTTTGACATACTGCATGCTTGACAGGTCCCAATAGGCATCTTCTGAAAATTGGTCCTTTCAGTAGTTATTTTGTGTAAAGGTATAAACAAGGTTTGCTTGTCGGGATTTTACATGTGTTTCTCATAAACTCTGTGTCCAGGTATCTAAGGAACAGTTTACAACTTAGCAATATGTGAGAATGGAAAATATTATTTTTGTTTTAAGTATTATTGGCTGGGTGACTGAAATTTCTCATAAAGCATCCTGTGCTTCTGAGGTGTCTGTGTCCTTGGGGAGCCTTCATGCTCAGAAATGGATGTAACCTGTGGCTCAGGACTGACGGCGTCACACATTCGGTAGGAATTTGAAATTTCCATAGGAACTGAAAGACTTTATGTCATTCAAGCTCGACATTTTTTGGCCTTTTGAAAGTTTTCAGTGCACACAGGCTGGGTCTGATCCTGCTCTCGTTAAGGCTAATGGGATCTTTGCCATCAACTTAATAGGAGTAGGAAAGAATCTGTCACAAGCCCTTCCTATCCAAGCCATGGATTATTTTGTACAAGCCAAGATCTTTGCTTTAGTTGCTCTTTTTCATTGCTAGTTTTATCATTATTATTTGTATTGTAAGCGTACCTAGAGACCCTGACTGAGCTTTGCTATGTTGTGACTGTACAAACAGGTACTTGGAGGGGAAACTGCCCCTAAGAGCTTGTAATGTAAATGGGAAGATAAGGGAAAGCTGGGAGGCAAAGGAGGAGGGGGATGTGTTTTGCAGAGGGGACATAGCTCACTCAGAGTGAGAAGCAAGAATGAGCACTGCAGCCAAGTGTCTTTGGACCAGGTTCAGTGCTCCCAAGTGTACTGCTCTGTTCTGTGCTGGGCTAGTTTAGGATCTATTTTGATGGACTTGAGGAAGTTTTCAAACTGCTTTCAGCTGGAGCACTATCTGCCTTTTACTGTCTGAGAGCAGCAGGAGAAGGGACAGTCTCTTGTCTAATGGAGTATTACAGTGCATGTAATCATGGGGAGCAGAATCCACTTAGATCATTTGTCTTTGGCGTATCTGGTCCTGTGAGTAACCATTTGCCTTCTCAGGCAAGTTGTCCTGGTGCTAAATGTTTCCATGTGCTGTGGGGTAGAGTTCCGATAAGATAAACATAAACTGAAGCTTTTCCTATTGGCTTTTCAGAAATGCCAAATATCCTTGTTACAAGAGGAGGGCAGTAGGGCTTCTGGAAACAAAACCACAGCATTAACATAAGTGTTAAATGTTTTGAAGGTGGCTGTGGTTTAGGTTTCTTTATTCTTTACGTTTTGATGGAGAGAAGGAAATGTATATTTTAATTTAGTTAGTTATTAGTGAAAGTTCCTAAACTTCATCGTCTGCTGTGAAGTTTATTAGTTTCATTCCTGTACTTGCTTTTTGTTTTCTGTTGTTTCACAGGGGCTGGTTTATTCTCTGAACTGGTCTTCACTTGCGGGAGAAATGCATTAGGAAAGTTTAACAAGTTCTGGCCTTGCCTCAACTAATTCCTTTAGTCTCTTCAGGGCAGTATCTCATTTTTTTTCTGGCTATATGGCAAACCTGGTAGCTGTTTAGCACAGGAGAATACAAATTCCAGCTGTGAGCAGTGACTACATTGCCTGCACAGGTATATTTATTTTAGATATGTTGGTACTGGACTTTATGCTGGGATGAAAATCGCTTTATGCTTTTGAAAGTTTAGAAACTGCTGAAAACTCACTGCTAAAGTTGGTGTTGGGGTACATTTTTTTGCTAAATTTTAAATTCATTTTTGCAATAAGAAAGATTACAAACCAGTCTGCTACCTCCCTGTAGCAGGAGTCACCAACATGTACAACATGACAAGTTGCTTACTGGTGTTAGGAGCTTTCTTCTGTATGTGATACTATTTGAGAAATTGAATGCTATGGTGGATTTAAAGGCTGTGTTGTAAAATGTGTATGCACAGGGGGTAAAATTAAGGTTGCCTGGGCAACCTTAATTCTGGCATTTCCTGATTTTTTTGAATGCTATTTTGTGCAACCTCATTGCCTCAGAGTGGTGCTTGCACTGTGTTCTATTTATATGCACATGGTGTAAACTAAAATAAGTATTTTGTAACATTAGTATTGGATTTCAGCTATTTAATTGTTCTTCATTTCATGCTGGAGTTGTTTTGTCTTTTAGGTTTGGTTTGAACATTTTTAGCAGTTAATATTCAAAGGAAAGTGTTATTGATTTTGTCCTTCTTGTACTGAAGATACCTCTTTTAGGTTGAACCTGGCTGTGCAGGCCAAATCAGGACAGAATTTCACAGCTCAAGTGATTTCTATTCCCTTTGGTATTTTTCTCCCTGTTTTGCAGTAGTTCTGTATGCAGCTTTTCAAGGAGCAGTATGTTTCTCCTACAGTTTCACTTTACTAGAGAGATCAGGATGGAAAACATAACATCCAATCAGTGATGTAATCTCCTAGGGAAAAGTTTCTTCAGCCTGCTATAAGTAGAAATTACATCTCTTTTTAGCAGGTCTCCTGGATCAGTCTGTTTAGGGCTTCTACAAGGGAGACAGTGCATCCAAATGGATTCTCTCCAAAGTAAAATGTTCCTTTTTTTTTTTCCTTTTTCTTCTTTTGGCGCTGCTTTTAATAGAAAAAGTTATTTTAACCCTCATTAATTTCTAATAAGTCAGAACAGTGAAGTTCACTGAATCATCTGCAAATGTGGCTGATAGGTAATCTTAAAAGTCAAATAGAGGAAACGGGACCGCAGAGTAGCCCGTGATGTATGGGGAACTCAGGGAAGCAAAGATGAATGAAATGAGTTTTATTGGAAGTGAGAGCAGGAAGGAAGCAGGTGGGTAGAGCTAGCTCTAAATCAGATAGTTGTAAATATGGTCCATCTTATTTTTAATGCTATGCCACTGTTTCTTCTAATGTTGGGGAAACTGTTTTGACTTCCTGAGCCCCAGTGACTGAACAGAGAAACAAATGTTGTTTGCAGCCCTGATTGATGGTGAAGTCAGACTTGCCAGATAACTAAGGGAAGAATCAGGTCATTTATTAATCTTGACTACCAAGTTCAGTAAATCTCATTGCCCTCTTGAACACGAGGAGTGATGGTGGGTAAAACCCTTCCCAAAGGTGTAGAGGAGTGCAGTGCGGAGGTAGCACCATCCATGAGTTCATGGCTTTCAGCAGCCCTGTGTCCAACCCACTAGACATGACCTCTTTCTAGAAATGTTTGCTTGTACTGTGAGTTAAAATTAGCATTACACCCAGCACATCATATGATTTTCTAGCAGGGGTAAGGTGAAAAAGAGTGTTCAGGACACTCCTAGTATCAGCTGGTTTAATCTAAGTATAACTAAGGAGGGGTTCGATGTTCTTCAGACCTGCTTTCTAGGCTGGAACATTCTGTTCCTTTCTCCCATCCTGAGCTTTAGAATATACTTTGGGCCAAATTGTCTGCTGAAGTAAACAGCCAGAGTACCATTTGAGATTATACAATCCCAGACAGGTCTTCCTTCCCATGGGGGCTGGGGGAGGGTAGGGAGTATTGTATTGTAACTTCCCCAATTCTAAGCACTGCAAGCACAGGGAGTGTGGAGTTAAGGAGTCATTTCAAATAAATCATTGTGATATTACAAAAAAAAAAAGAGCACAATTAAGTCAGTCAAATAATCTACTTTATACTAATGCCCTGCAATAATACTAAATATGTGATTAAGGCATTTTAGTGGTTGTGGTTCTAGAATAGATGCAACTAATTATAAGGCACATTTGAATTATTTCTTCTTCTCCTTGTGGTATCCTGTAAGGCAGAAATATTTCCTGCAAGACAGAGGAATTGAATCCTTGATTTAATTTGCAAAATGAAATTCAGCCTAAATATTGATTTTCTTGGAGTACTGACATAAGGTGGTGCAGTGACTTGCAGCATTTTGTGCCAGCTTCTATTTCCATCAAGATCGCTGTGAACTTTGTCACTGACTTTCTTGGGAGCTGCTCTGGGCTGTCTGTGTGTATTTGTAGTGCTAGCACTCCCACTTACCAGGGCCTGATGACCAGCTGGTTTTGGAGGTGACAGTTCATTGCTCAGAAAGCAAGCAGGCGAGATGCAGATTTTTTGACGTGAGGTTTTCAATCACATCTTGGACCAGTTGTAACATCAGTGCTTGGTGGTTGTCACCACTGAGTGAACCTGTATGCATCACAGCTCTTCTGGCTAAAGCTCCTTGCACAGATGCATCTCTACCAGCACAGCTGCCTTCATCCTGCCCTGAAAAAGATGAAAATAAATGTGACAAGCAGTTCTACCTTTTTTACTTACAAGTGCTGCATCCACAGCCTCATCAGCACAGTTTTCCTAGTTTAATTGCATTGACTTAAAACTTTTGCACTGGCACAGCTCTGTGACCTGGAGCAATGACCTTGACGGATCCCTGACGGACACAGTGTGCAGGAAAAAATATGTGGGCATTTTGATGACTCCTTTGTGCTGCTCTGTCTGCTCTTTCCTGCTTCATTTTCTTCAGACCATGATATCCTCAGTGATTAAAAATACAGTTCTTTGAGAAGAAATGGCATGAACTGGTTTTGCTCCCATGATTTGCTCACTGTATACGGTGGAACTCAAGTCTTAGTTTGTTACTCTGCTCTGCAGACTGACCAGAGCTCTGACCTAAAAACCTGAAACTTTTCCTAGGGGAAAAATGACTGCTACTGCTGAACTCATGACATTTATACACTACCAGAACTAGTTATCTGCATTTATATTGCAAAGCCACCTTTATAAACTCATTGTCTTCAAATTTACAAACTCATTGTCCTCAAATAATGCTCTCAGTGACATGTGTGCAACCCCAAAGAAGGAAATGGAGTTGGCCAGATGGCACAGGAGGCATAATTCATGAGTAATGGATTTACACAGCACTGGACCTGAAAGGATTTGTATGATTACTGATGATGCATGAGCCAGAAAAAAATTAACTTGACTTCCAACTGAAGGTGAAGTTTTTCAGCAGTGTTGTTTTACTTTCAATCGTAGCGTCCTGTTGTGGTGGTTCTTAATAGCTGTGAAGCTGTGTAGACCCATTGTACGGAGTCACAGCCCAGGACTGAATGACACCGCACAGGAAGACAGCAACTCTGAACAAGGAAAGCTTTTCCTAAAGACATGACAGTCCTCTGATGAGGAAAACAAAACCTTTTTTTTCCCCCACTCCATGGAAATATGTGATGGAATCTGAAAGTCAGGAATTCTTTCCATCTCCTAATTCACAAGTTTCAGATCAACATCAGGGAATGTCATTGTTTGGAAAATTAATAGCTTCAAGCTGAGTTTTGTCACAACATCCACAAATTCTCTTTTATAGCCCAGCAAAAGCACAGAGTGCTTGGTTAAGTTGCTCTCTTAGTCAAGTCTTCTGGTTTATTTACTTCATCATTGTTCAGTTACTAAATGTAATTTAGGGGCCCAAATTCTCACTGTTAACACTTGGGTTTACTCTTACAATTCATTTCAAGCCAGTGATGTTATATAGTCATAAAAATGAAGTAAAAGAAATCTCCCACTTCAGTCTAAAGTTAGTGGTATTAACAATTATGAGGAGAAAGGGCCAGTATTTTCAAGGTAGCATCCTAAAAACTGTAGAGATTTAAATCCATCCATATAGGGACATCCCATTAACACATGCCTGCTTTCAGACATACTGAATCTCTGCAGCCCTTGTTGACATTAATGGAAATCAAGAGTTTTGTTGCTTATGCTCATGTAAGGCTTTGGGTCTGCTTTACACATGTTCATGTCTGGTACTTGAGCATCCAGGACTTTGAGCCAGATGTTGAGCTCCCAGCTCTCTGGGCTGGGTGGGCTTGCCATGCTCTCTTCCTTTTTGATGGAATTCCTATACCAGCCCTCAAAATCTGTGAGCAAATAAACCAGCTTGAAAGCACGGAAGTCCATGACAAGGCTTTCTTCAAATCTCATCAGTGCTTTTCCTTCTCACCTAGTTTCTAGCTCCCAGGCCATAAGATGGGGGCCAAAGTAGGCTATTGCTGAGCAAGATGAGATGTACCCTTTTCTGAAAAAAGCTGCTTCTATTGCCTTTTGATTGCTCTCAGCCTTGGGAGCAGCAGACAAGGATCATTATTTAGATGTGGCTTGGCACAGGGACATGGTCACAAAGCTTCCAGGCTGGCTTCAAGTTGGTTCAGTTGAGCAATTTCACACAATGCCAGTGCAATTACTCTTTTTCTTCTTTTGCTTGTAAGAGAAGAAAAACATCAGGTTCTTTGAGCTTGATTGGAAGAAAAATGATCCTCTACTACTGGATTTACCAAACAGCCATGTAATACAAATAAGTCTAGATGTGACTGAATTCCTATAAGAGGCTTAATGATATCTGAGCCGTTGTTTTAACTTAGTGCTGTCTGATGGGTTGATTATACCTAGTGCTGCAATGCTCAAAGGTTTGTTTTGTTTGTTAAATTGTGGATGATGAAGTTCATTTGAAGATAAGGCCCCTTTCGTCTCTTTTAGAATAGAACAAGTCCAGTAATTGTTCATTTGAGGAGTAACAGCTCGTGGCATGTCTCATTGCATGGGCTTTTCAGATTGCTTTCCAAATTTGCATTTGTGATCAAGGGTGGACCTCTGTGTGTAAAGCATGATGGTCTTTTGATGTTTCAGTTCTTTGTTGCAAATGCCTCTCTCAATGGGCATCAAATTCCCCACTTCCACTGCTACAAACCTATTGTAAAAATTATCCAGTATAAACACATCCTTACTTTCTTCTTGTAATGGGTGAGGTTCACTGGCATAATGTTACTTGTTTGTTCTTGGCTAGTGCTAGGATTTGCTGAATAATTACCTGTAGCTGCCAGATCTGAATTATGTCTTCTTACACCTTGTGAGGATAAAAACATGACAAAATATTCATCAGAATGTCAACTCTGAGGCTGTTGTTAGTAAACTGAAACTGTCAAAGGGCATATCACTAAAGGCAGAAGTATAACTCTGTGTAGATCTTCTATCGTATAGTAAAGAAATTTTCCCAAAGAACTTTACCATCAACTATTAGCAGTTGTCAGGAGAATATTATAAATTAACATCATTATAGCTGCATGCCCAAGTTATGCTCCCACTCAAGTTTGATGAAAGAAACCAGAGCAAATGCACAGCAGAATGACAGAATTATTAAACACTGAACCAAATTGTGTCCTAGTTACTGCCATCTTGAACGTGTTTTTAGGAAGTGGATATTTTGGGACATGCATCCTCCTGGTCACATGGCAGGAAAGGCATGTACCTCATGCCTGTGCTGGGCTCCCAGCATCCTGTCCCAAAGCCAGGCTTTGCCTTGAGGTGTTGGATGGGAAAGAGAGAGTTTTGCATTATGAGGGCTCTGGAATCACAGGGTGTTTAATTATAACATCACCTGGCCAATAGAGAGTTGATACCAGTGCGATGTGTGCAACTGAAATCCAGACTGAGTCTGAAGAACGAGGCAGATTGATTCACCTTCTTGTGCAGGTGCCTTGTCTGATATTTCAGTGACATTTACAGTGATTAAATACATTCAGAGGATCTGTAAACCTATGATTTAAGGTTTTTAAAAAAACTATTTTCAAAAAAGGTCACTGGGAATTTGGAAGAAAGTCTTTGTGGTCTCTTTAGTTATCAAAAGGAGGATTCTTCATAGTGTACCAGTTTATGAGAGACTGGCCTCATGGTGTCTCTTTTCCTGAAGCTGTTAGGTATCTCACCCATAGTTTGAACTAATCAAAAAAGAATTACACACTGGGGAACTTCTCTTTCCAGTCTCACTTCTTTCTGTCATTTGTATGAATAAAGTCATATTATGTGTTAGCATAACATACTCCCCATGTTCTTGCCATATTTTGAAGCATCAACTTGATATTTCTTTCCCCACTCCTAGATGGTTTCAGGGCTGTTGCATTCTTGGTGTTTCAGACAGATCCCATATGAGCTAGCGACAGCAGGCAAAGTTGTAATTCTGGTAATTTTTCTTATTTATCATTTGGTGAAACCGAATGTCTCAGAGAGGGTCTAAGGTCTTTCCCATACAGGTGCCTGCTGCCTGGCTTCCAGATTTGGGAATGTATTGAAACATCTTTTTCTTTAGGCTCCTAGGTCCCTATGGAAATGCATAAGAATTTAGGGTCCAGATTCATCAGACTATGTTGACTTTTATTTTAAACTGATTTCAGCAATTTGAGTCTTTATATGTAAATGCTTACTAAGTCAGGCTGTGAATATGAAGTAGGTTGTATGGATGCATGTTATGGAGTGAGCATTGTAGCCTCATTAAGTATTCTGATAACAGCCATAAGTAAACTCTTAATTCAGGAATCACATGTCAAAATATCTTTTGAAATCTGTGCTTTGCTGCATTAACTGCTTCAGCTGAAGCACACGACCCTTTCCATGTGGCCTGGAAGCACAGGGGGCAGCATGCTGAGTTGATTAGGTTCTTCCAGAAGTGACAGGTCTTTCCTTGCCATAACCTCTGCACCTGGACACTAGTGCTGATATAACTCCAACAGAAACATATGGAGCTAGTTTAATAATTGGCAACAGCAGCTTATTTTTTATTTGATGGTACTTGAGTCCTAAGTGGGGAATATGCTATTATTAATAACTTACTGAAAATATTTTGTAGCAAATTTATCGTTAATGCAAAATGGACTTTTCTTTTTTTGGATTAGTTTCTCTGGTTGCTTGCTGCATACTGATGGGTATGGAGCAATGGCCTATGTAGAAACTTGGATTCATGGTACCAATTTCTTCTCTGTGATTGCACTGGAAATGTATTGATTTCATTTTGTCATTATTATTAAGGTAAATCCGATCCGTACCTTCTAGTTATTCATCAAATGTTTCTCATAGGTACTGTAGCCAATAGCTAAATTTGGTAGGGAGAGGGTCCTATCCAAGACCCACAGACAACAGTGACGTAAAGATCACGTTGTCACGCGCATGTATGTTGCTGATATTATGGTATCTATGAGCAGCCATATTCAGAGTCCTGTTACATTAGCAGCTGCTTATTCATGCCTGGGACAACAGGTGTAAACCTCACCTACCAGGAAGAACTTTATGTCTTAATATACAAGGCATACAAAGTGTAGGGAAGAGGGATTGTATTATAAAGCCCTAAAAGCTGTCAGATGACACTCCTGCTGTCTGTACCTCTCTGAAGCATTTTGTTTAAGACTTCAGTGTGATTTCAGGATAGGATCAGAAGATTTTGGTTACCAGCTAACCTTTGAGGGGCAAAAATAACCCTCGAAGGATAAAGTGCTTGTTTCCTCAGTTCTGTACATCTGCATGCTGCTTCTCAGCAAGTTTTTAAGAGGGGAACATATGTATCTTTCTGCCCCTGCCTGAATCGATTCCTTTAAATTTGTCTTGCCACAGTCTGAGAGTTGCTGCCCCAGTTTCCGTGACACCAAAGTCAGGGCAGCATAGCATATTGTGCAGATGGGTAGCCATGCCTGCCTCCCCAGCTGTGGCTGCCCCTCGGATGGGCTTCATGAAGGCCCTGTGACCCATGTTATATGGCACAGATGCTCACCAGGATTTGCAAGACATTTGTTATCCATGTCTCTTTATTTTCAGGAAGCTCTCAATGCTGTTTTACCTTCCCTTGCTCACTTAGCAATTTCAGAGTCCTTTCTAAGCTGGGTAGAGGAGCTGTGCCCT
This sequence comes from Psilopsiagon aymara, assembly GCA_024733675.1. Taxonomy (NCBI): domain Eukaryota; kingdom Metazoa; phylum Chordata; class Aves; order Psittaciformes; family Psittacidae; genus Psilopsiagon; species Psilopsiagon aymara. The sequence continues at coordinate 16,060 of JANRGW010013378.1, forward strand.
GCAGACAGAACCAGTTTCATATAGTCAAGAAGGGCTGAGGTGCAGACTGAGTTAAGAAAACTTAACAAAACCCCATTGATGTTTTTTAGTCGTAATAAACACTTTTAATGTAATCTCTCAGGTGGCTGGAGGAAGGCACTGAGATGAAGCTAGTGTACAGTCTTACACCGTTAAAGGGAATTAAGTAACTGTGCCCAATGAAGTAGGCTGATACCCAAATGCAGTCAGTTCAGTGGTTAAGAAGTGTTGTTTTGTTACATATTGAATCTCTTCTGTGCTCTGAGGTATAAATTCATCAGCTCTTAGTTAGGTTCCTGTGCCATCAGGTGCCTCTGAAAGCCTAGTGCTAGTTCTGATGGCGTGACAGTAGAGCAGTGGTACACACACCAATAGTGGATATCTGGGGCAGCCTCTTCGAGCACAGCCTCAAAACATGCAACACATTCATACTGGCAGGAGAAAAAAGGACCTTGTAAGGTCCTCCATCACTCCTGCAAGCAATAAATTTAGAGGGTTGCTGTGTCATTACAAATAGGTTTGTTGTTTCAGGCAAAAGAAGTCATTCTGGAGACCTCCCCTTTCCACAGACGTTAGTTTTTCATTAATATCAAAGAGACTGTGCTTCTCAACCTGAACATGGGGCCAAAGTGATAACTGCTCTTATGCTTACAAAATACTTCAACCAGAAAGAGGAAATATCTGAATTCGTATAGTACAGCTTTGAAAAAAGCATTTTTCTTTATAAGAAAGATTTTGTGTTGAAGGAGAAATGAAAAACATTCCCAGGCCTGGGTAAGGCTCTTGCATAAGCCGTTCTTTCTTTTCTGATGCCCGGCAGTAAACGATGCAAATGAAAAAGATACAGTGTGGGGAGTACTATTTCAGTGTAATCTTCCACCTCACGACTGATGCCTGAATGATTTTATTATAAGAACAACATGGTTTGGGGCACAGTGTCGGAAAGTCAGCACTTGCCTGGAGCACACATTTGGATGTCTGTAACCCCTCTTTTGCCAGTTGTCCAGAGAAATCCCCTTTCCTTAACTTTTAAGACTTTTTCTCTCTCTTTCTGTGCTGAGATCTACCACTGGATTTCAAACACAAACCCACTGAAAAGGGAAATGCCCTCCTGTGGACTGTCTTTAAGTGGCATTACCAAACAGCTTCTAACATATGTGGATTTCTTCTTGTTAGTGTACGATAGTACTACGTGTCAGTGTTTGTAGTGTGACTGGGTCTTAACCAGGTTGTGACCAAAAGGCTTTGCCATTGTCACTTGCTTCATGAAAAGCCTGCAGGTTCTCTTTGGGAGAGTGCTATATTAGGGAGAAGGTCATAAGGTGGGCTAGAACCATGGTTTGTGGCTCTGCAGGTGTGGGGAGGTGAAAAGGGACTGCAGAGGTGGCTGGGATTCAGCCTTACCTTAGGAGGGGTTTTTACTTCAAAGAAGTGTGTGCTGTGTTGGCACTGCAGGAACAGTTTGCCCACATCAGGAGGAAAATACAATCCCAGAGATCATGTGGTGGGATAAACAAGCGGGTAAATCTCAGTGAGATTTACCTTATCTAAGCATACACTAGGCAAACTGTCATTGCTGTCTAGTTTGTGCTGTCCTTTGGGGGCTATGCCAAAGCCTGTTTAATCTGGGATAAGGACTTCCCATCTTGACCCACATATATATATGTGCCAGCTATATAATTAATTTTTATATAATTAATTTTTAGGATGTGCTCAGTCCATAGCGTATCTTACCTTGAGGCTAGTGCAGAAGTGCTGTGCTTAAGTTACAGCTTCTCGCAGGGAGTTCCAAATGGGTGTAACTCATAGAAATAACACCTTTCCCAGGAACATGGGGCCTATTCACCTGCAGCAACTTGGGTTACCCCACACTGCTCCCTGTTCAGGACATGGAGATGCTGACCTGAATTCTCTCAGTCACTGCTTGTTGTCTTACTTCAGATGTTAAACTCTCTGGAGTAGAAACTGTCTTTACTGCTTGTATGGTGGCCAGCTCAGTTTTGGTGCTCCTGCTCGTGGCTTTTTGTGCATATTGTACAAATTGAGCCTTAAAGACAACACAGAAGCATTTTTTTCTGCACTCATTTTACAGGTATTATTTGGCAAATTATTTTAAGCAGCAGAATAGTTGAGAAAATTGGCAAGGTTTTGTTTGAGTAATCTGTAAACTAAATTAGAGGTTTAACTTGGGAAGCAAATTAGTTACTCTTTTGCTGATCTCTGATTTTAGGCCAGGTAGTATTATTTTTGTAGCTGATATTGCTAATGTACCTTTCTAGACATCATCATGCCTTATTGAACACTAGTAAGTCACCTGTCCTAATGTAAGGAGTCAGTGTGTTTGGGTTTTTTTTTACCAAACATGGGAAAATACTGATGTATAAACATCTTGCAATCTTGATTTCCTTTACAACTTCTTTAAGTGCTTAACAACTGTAAAAACCCAACTTCAAACACTTCCTGCAACTACTTAGGGATTAATTTGAATTAAGATAATTCAAGTGTTGGCATATAACTATGAGTCAGGCTTTAAAAAAAAGATCTTTGCAAAATGAAAGGATTCAAATTTTTTTCCTAATAAAAACAAACAGCTGTGTCTCCCATATGGTATTCTCTTGTGAAATATTTACATTTGAAAGGCGCCCAGACTCCTTGCAGTAGAATACAATTTAAACAATGAGTAAGTGAAAAAGAAAATCTATTGTGGTCAGCTCTGATCGTAAAGGTTTTTAGCGTGCACCTTTCCCCTTCTGACCCATCTGCCCTCAGCATTAGGCTATTGCCTTGCTGTTGGAAGATTTTCCTTGTTGAGTAACTCAGTGCTTTCCTTTGTGAAGAAATAATAATTTTCATCAAGACTTAACCTGGTGTAGGTCAAATAGTGTGTGTGAGAAGAAGCATATTACAAAAGAATTGGAGGACGGATGGACATGACCAAATTTAAACAATAAAAGACAGGAATGATCTATTAGTACATCAAGTTTTGTAATGGTTCACTACTCTGAACTGTAGAAAAGTTGGCTGTAGGAGAGTCTCTCTGGAAGCACCATTGCCCCTTGGTTAGTGGAAGCAGTTTGCTTGGTTGCGTGGCTGCCAGAGTCTGTCTTTTTTTGCCTACTGCAAGGATGAATGTTAACTTTCCAGCTGGAATTGCTCTGTTTGCTTTCACAGTGAAAGCAGAACTAACAATTCTGGTAATGTTATTAAAAAATATTTGTCATGTCAAAAAGTCTTGCTGCCTATAATTATGTTTAAACATCTCAAACTGAATAGCAACATTCAAACTCAGCTACAGTATTTGATTAGGCTTGCTTAATAGTTACTAATGGGTGTGCAGCTTTTATAACTTGAGGGAGAGAATGGGGGTGTCAGTGGCAAACTTATTTGGAAGGCTGTGAATGACTGAAGAGCTACAAGATCTTGAACCTCATCCTGTCCTATGCATGGGGGTTGAGGGGGATTAGTGCCAGGCCTAATTCATAAAGCAAAGGGTCTGATTTTACCAGATTAAGGCATGATCGCGGTAGAAAAGAAAACAGTTTTCACATGTGATGAACATGAGGGTGATGGGAGTTTCTTTTTATTTTTTTTTCTTTTTTTAATTTTGAAAAAGTTTCTGTTTTATCTCAAGCCCACAGCAGTCTCTTTGCTGGCTGTGTTTGCTGTTGACGTTATCCTCTGCAGAGCAATGGGGACCTCAGTCTGTAGTATTTCAGCAACAAACTATGATTACAAGCTCTTTCATGGTGTGGGACACATCATCTCCTGAGTTTGCCAGATACCCACAGTGGTTTACTAAAGCCTTGTCTCTTGAGGAACTGTATTGCTATTAATACCACCAGTGATACTAAAGTAATACATCACTCCCTAATGTAACCATTTTTGGATAGTTAAAGGTACTTTTCACAAAAAGGGCTGTTCCCCAGGACAAGTTCTACCTTTGTGAACAGAGGTGAGCACTGCAATCATCCAGTGATGCCTGCATCAGAGCTTGCACTGGGGCAATGTATTTATATCTATTGGTATAAAATTACACCCCTGGCCAGCAGTCACACGTGGAGGAAAACTGCGTGCAGACCAGGCTTTGGTAATTAGAGAAAACTATGCAGTTTTACTTTTCATTTTATGCCGTTCTTCTTTACGCCTCTTGGCTTAAGCCTCACTAAACTCCCCTGCAGTCCATAAAGATGTATAACTGTATTATGAAGGAAGCTTTTTACCCTATGCGATGTCATCACGACATCCCAGAGAATTGGTTTCCAGCATGGCGTTGTCCTTTCCCCTGTTTTTCCTGTTCTTCCCATTCACAGTGAATGCTTTCCTAGTCGTAGTAAAAGAGTATATCCCTTTTGAATTATTTATCGGCTCTGTTCAGAGCATGTTATTCTTCAGGAATAAATATGAACTCCTGATAGGAAGATAGTTTTATGCTTTTTGGCAACAAGCCACAAGATGGTCCAGAAAAGCTGCATCTTTTTATTATACGCAATGTTTGGACTCTGGGAATAGTTTATATTCGGAAATAATATATTGCTAGTGCTTTGAGAAAAGCCATGAGACTAAAGAATGCTTGGGTTTTTTTTCCTCAAAAAAGATTGTAAGGATAATGTTTATGACACATCTGATGTTTGAGATAAAATTTCTTATTGGGGTGTGAAGCAGCATGCTGGTTTACTTGCTGTTTTGAATGGAGGAATTCAAAGTTCTGGGTTTACAAATACATTTTTTTTTCCTTAAATGAAAAAGAGAAGATAGAATACATGAGCAGGTAATCTGCGTACTAAACTGGTGGTGCCTGAATGATTCTGGAATGATGCGTTTCTGACATGAGTGCTAGAAACTAGTGACCATTTGAAAAGAAACACAGGAAAGGCACAGCTGTTTTACGCTAGAAAGGAAAGCACCTGGCATGTTCACTTTTATTTCAGATGCCAGTGTCACCCTCTGTGTTTTTGGACAGGTTTGGCGGAGATGGTAGGAAGATAATAGCAAGCTCAAAGGGTGATGCTTACAGCAAAAAATCCCAGAGCAGCTTTTTTAACCCCTTGCTGGCTGCTGCTTTTCTCTTTTGCCATGTGTTGCCCTGGAACAGCTGTCAGCAGCTCTGAGCACACCAGGCTCAAGGCACACAAAGGCTCAACCACACGGAGGTTAAGACCTAATGTTAATAGTGCTGCCATTTATTGTTTAGCAGCCATGGGACTTCCCCTGCTTTGTCTCAGATCCTGCCTAACCTAATATTCCCTTTAAAAGGCTTCCTTGCACAGGGAAGAATTATGAAATCAAACTTTCACTTTTATTATAGCAGCTTGTGTTTACTTTTGATGTGCTTGCTCAGAAAAGGTATTTTTGTCACTGCTGGGGAAAGGAGAGTGTGTTCCTGTGCATCCTGTTTAAGCAGGGCTTCAAATGGGGTTTTTTTAGGGGACCAGAAAAAGGAAAAATAGAAGATTGGCAGTCAAGGGATCTTTTTATGTTGCTGTTGACAGTTTTTATTCTTCAGGAGTTATAATCTAGATGAGAGGCAAAAATACTTGGGGAAGGATCTCTGGCTCAGTAGAGTAAAAACGTGAAGTGTTGTTGCAAGGCTGAAGGTCTTTTTCACTTGAGGGCTTTAATATTTTTTGTATTGTAGTGGTGTAATTTTTCACCGTAGATTTTTGCCTTCAGAACTGCCTGTTAGAATTAGTGTGTAAAGTCTACTTTAAAGCTAGCTGTTTGTTGCTTCCTAACAATCAGTAACATCTGTTCAAATTCATCTGTGATTATTAATTTATAACTGACCTGTAATACATGTTTGGGCAGTCCTTTTTGATATAGTGAAGGGCAGCAGTGCATATACATGCTGTCCAATTCATTATAATTAGTTTTTCAAACTGGGAAATCTAGAAGAGCAAAGGTTGATTAAGCACAGGATAATCGGAGCTGCAGAATTTGGTAAAATACTGTTAGTTTTTTATTGTGCCCAAGGGATACCTAGGGAAGCAGATTATAGATACATCATGGTAGAGACAATGGGATACAGACCTGTACAGAATTATTCCCAATGTTTTTATTCTACTGTGTAGTTAAACTTGGCCTCCTATTTTAATTTAAGATAGAAGTGCTAGAAAGAGTAATGTGTATTTCAGATTCTTGTATCTGTTGTCTCTAGTCGGTGCCTAAAACTGAGGTTCCTGAAGTAACTATATGCTTGTTAAAATCTTTGTCAGTATTTCATTCAGAATATAAGTGGATGGGCTGGAACGGGAAATGTTTAAATCCTATGAACATGAAAGCCTCATGTGGCAGTAGGAACAGAATAGTGGCTTTTTGCCAAATGCTGGGGACAGATGCAGGGCCCTGTGCACCCCCACAAACTTGTGATGCCAATGCTCAGCCACATGGTGAAATTCTAACTCGCCAATTTTGTTTCATTACTTCGAGAATATGTTTCAACTTTACTTAAAAAAAACCCGAACAGAACCCAACATATTAAATATGGCTGATTACCAATCTTGAAGGATATCTGTAATGGATATTTCTCAGACTTTCAGGTAATGGAGGCTACCCTTTGGAGAGTTACCTAAAATGACCCTTTGCATGTTTAAACCATTTGCTTACCATCACTGCAAAATGAATTATAAGGGTATTTTAAAGGAAACATGTTTTTATTGAAAGACTTCTGGGACCCTTTAGCTATGGTTCAGATTTGTCACAACGATGATGCTTTCAGGTGTCTGACGTTTCATAATTGAATATTGCATAGGGGGACACTCACATTTTGTGCCATCAGAGTTATATGCAAGCCCAGCATCTCAGACAAGGGACACTGGTGTGGCCTACTGTTCAGCATCAACATACCACCTTTTGAAATAAGAAAACCAAGGACGCTGTGAATGGCTGAAGAGCTACATAGGTCTTGAACCTTGTCCAGACCTATGTGTGGGGTGTGTGTGTGTGGCTGTGTAATGCAAAAAATATGGACCTCAAGTGATTGTCCAGTTCCCTGCTTGATGGTGGGGACAGTGACTTATATGGCAGCTTCAGCAATGAGATGGCCACAGTCCTTGCAGTGGGGTCTGTTTCAGGACTTCACTATGCTCTATGTTTTCAAATGTTTTCCTAAAACTTTGTCATTTGCAGAAATCTAAACAGGAATTTGAAAGTTTGAAGCTGTTCATTCATGAATTTGTTTGGAAACCCTTAGTATGTCTTTTGTAGTCCTCTGTGATGAAGCAACCCCAGCTCTTTCAGTTTTTCCCAGAAGTTCATGTGCTCTGGCCCATTGCACATATGCACTCTTCTGTCCTCTCCAACACATCCATATCTCTGTGTGGGGTTTTATGTTTGGTTTTGGTTGTGGTCATTTTTGTGAGTGGGGAAGTTACAGATTGTTTGCAAACAGTTGATTGGGTAAAATAGAAGGCAAAACTGAAGAATTTGCATTTCATTATTCAGCTAATTCAGCTTGTTCCAAGTGGCCCGGTGCCAATTTAATGAATTTCTTGTAATTCTGAAGCAAGTGATTGGGAATCCCTTCATTTCCTGAATGTTGTAGTTCTCTTTATTCTCTCCTGCTTCATTCTGTAGCATTTACTTGCTGCTAGTTTTCAGATGGGATTTTTGAGTAACTGAGAATGCAACAAAGAAATCCAGCACAAGAAAGTGGAAATTTACTGACTGCTGTGTTCTATCCCATCCGCATGTGATTTATCTGTATCTTAATCTGCAAACCAGCTGCCCTCTCTGCTTTCTAACTTTGATTCAGTCATCCTTGCTATTGTTGCAGTAGTCTGGGACATAAGGAAAGTTCTCTTGTGCTTCCTTGCTGTCCTAAGACTGTCGAGGTTATATCATATCTTTTTCTTTGTGTCCAAGAACAAAAGTTTTAGCCACAGAAATAATGTGAACTTCATTTTTCTGTGTTTTGTGAATGTAAATCTTGGATAGCTGTTTGCTGAGAACAGCTATCCTTTTGGCTGCAAATGAGAAGAGAGTATGGTCCTACTTGTTTATAGAAAAAAAGAAAACCCACATGGTTTTGGGCTTTCAGTGATGTTATCTTTTGGTTGCTGATCTGTCCAATGGTTTTCAAATTATAATTTCTAAAAAGTTACTCATAAGGCATCTGCTGAAGGATTTTTGGACTAAGCAGTCTGGTAAAGTGCTGATTTTATGGGATCTGTATCCAGGTTCTTTACTGTTACTGCTTCTACTGGCTTATCATTTCTATGCTGATTTGCAGCTCTGAGTTGTGGTTACCTGTGGTAATAATAACTTTGGCCCTTTCCACTGAAGAAATAGACTGGATTCAGAAGTAATGTTTCAGAGAGGCTGCAAATCAGGGCCACATGTATAGACTTAATATTTGCAAGAGTATGGATTATAGGTGCATTTATGTCAGGGGAAACATGCCAAATGGGACAGAATCTCATGGAAGCCAAAAGCTTGGTTCTGCAGTGAAAACGTTTCAGTTGCAGTGATGCTGAGATGACTTGGAAGAATGGCTCTTACATATGTTGGCAACAAGATTATGGAAAAAACATCTCAAAGAGCATAGCCCTTCAGGAGAGAGAGGCAGCAGCTCTTGTAGTTGTGCAGGCCTTTGACTGAAATAACCTTCTCCGATGGCTTCATCTCTTCATCAGGTATTCTTGCTTTTGTAACAAAATGTGAGAGAAATTCTCATTAGTACTGTAGAATAAATTGCTGTCATATCTGTGTGCAGAAAAAAGAAAGAGTCAAAAGCACTGAACTTCCCCAGACATCAGTGTCTTGGAAATGGAGGATAGAAACTTGTGCAGGACTGTTTCTTCTTCTGCAAGTTTAGTAGACACATTGTGCAATATGGTAGTGACAGGCGTTTCCTGGCTGGGCCTGTAATTCTTAGAGTAGAATATTTCCTGTGCCTAGAATATGATGAGATTTGAATGTCCTCCTTTTATAGCTGAAGAAAACCATCCATCTGACTAGTCATTTTGTTCCCTTACTAGTTGTGCTCAGCACTTTCCAATCCACTATCAGCTAAATGATACAGAATAGTTAGATCAGACTTTTAGTCTGGAAAAAGGCAATTTGTGGAAGGGACCAGATGCTGTTTCTGCTTTTGTTGCTTAGGACGCTCAGAAGTGGTGAGGAATCCCCAACTGGTACATGCTGCTACATGTATGGCAGCAGATAGTATGAGAAGGAGTGAATCTGCACTGAGAAGGTTAGTGTGGAGGAGCCAGTGTTTGCACATTGCGTATTTCAGCTCTTGCTTTGGACTGGCTGTATGGTTGCTTAGATCATCCATTTGTGGTGTATGTGCATCAGGCACTTGAGTGTCAGCCAAAAGGATGCACTTTGGGTGCCCGTAAGACCCCTTGGCAGCACAAATCAAAAGCACAGTAAGAGGGAGCAGTTGGGAATTTTCTTCAAAAATGCATTTCGGTCCTGTACTGTGATGCTAAAGCAGCTGCACCTACTCTCACCCTTATGAAGTGAGGGACGACTGCCTGCATGGCCAGTTTACCACTTCTGTTCCTCTGACCATCAATAATTATTACTGTGGCTTTGAGGGATGAATGTACTTCCAAAACTCTCTTCCTTTCTGTTCCCCTTCCTCAGGGTAACATGTTTGCCTCTGGCATCATCTGTAAAGCTCTACTTTGCAGTACAGCCCCTACCGTCTGCCACGTAGGCTGCACTCTGCCCACTCAGACAAGCAAAGAGCAGTCATGCAGCTTCCCCTGGCCAGCCCCTCCACCTCCATCTCTCCCAGGGACATCCATGTACACATCAGCACAGCTCCCACTCAAGTGGTTGCTATTTTGGAAAAGTGCAGAGAGGATATCAGCCCCTGTGTAGAGCACTTACTGAAAGTGCCTCACTGACTCACAGCAATTACTGGGGTATCTGAGGTTAAGGGAGTGATGAGTAATTGAGGTATTTTTCACTTCAGGGATGCCAGATCTTGTCTCCTCTTGCATCCTATGGATAGATGTAATTTGAAAGCCTTAAGTAAAGAATTTATAATAGGTGAATGTCCTCTCTTCTCTCCTCCCCCTTCCCTCCCCAAGACTAGCAGTGTCTTTAAAATGTCCCTTTGCATTGGCTGGAGGTGTTAGCAAGGTCAGGGAGGGTTGCACATTGCATCTTCCAGGAGAGGAGTGCAGGGCTGTGGTCTTTACCAGACCTGCAAAAATTGTCCTGAGACCTGACCTTTTCCTGCGTAACCCCTAGGAAAGGTAATTTTTGAATCACGTGCAACACAGGGTCATGCCCAAAATTTACCTCTGGGTCTGCATCTATGGAGCAAGAGCCCAGTGAAACTAGGGAGGATCACATTCTTGCTGCTCACCTTCCAAGAGTGCTGTGTGCCTCTTTATCAACTGGTGTGCCACATCCTCAGCAGACTAATGACTGATGCCTGATAGCAGACGTTCCTGGGAATACAAATCCCCACTCTGCTGTGTTATGCATTCATAAGGCAATTATCAAAATGGAGGTGATCTTGCTGAGTGTATAATTTGGATGCTGAATAATCTCACTCAAGTGTAGTATCAGTGCAGAGTGAGGGAGGTGGTTTTCATGCCTGAATATGTATATCTTAAAAAAACAAAGAGAATGCAGCCCGTTAGATCTGGTAGCTAAAGCTTGTTAGTACTGTGCACCCACAGTCAAAATCTGTTTACTGCAGTTGTCTCACCCATTCCTCCTGAAGCAGGTTCTGTTGTAGTAATGCTTATCAATTTATCTGACACTATATATTCCTATGGATTATTGACTCCTGTATGCAGTTCCATCAGATGTACCAGATGGTTGTTTCTTGTTTTCTTTTTAGACTCAACGTGGTTTTACTTTGGGCTTTTCTGTGTGTCTAAAATTCAGAGCAAGTTTGGTTGTCATTAGTCTCTTGTCTGCCTTCCGTCACCAGCTTGCCTTCCCTTTGTTGTGATGCCTGCTGTGCCATCTCCTCCTGGAGGATGCCTGCCTCAAGGGACTGGAGCTGCAGCCCATACACATTTAATTCTTGAACTAAAAATACATAGATGTCATTCTAGTCACTTCTACCCTGAGGGCAGACAGGCTTGTGGGGATTTTTATCATGTAATGAAATGCTTCCAGTGACACAGTCTAAATGAAGAATAATATCTTATGCATCTTGCAGAAATAAATTCAAAACTGAAATGTAATTAAAATTGCTTTTAAAGGAGGACAAATCACACTGAATTAAAAATATGGAAACCACACCCTTTTCTGAAGAATGTTGGGTTTTGGTCTGATTCATTGAAGTAATGAGAGGCTTTCAGTGATCAGTGTTTGTCTAAAAAACATTGGTTTCCAGTTACATAGACCACATGCAACTGAGCAGATGAGACCTTTCACTGGAGAACAAGTCTTGGTACCACTATTTAAAAGCAAGTCAAGAAAAGAAAGCCTTGGTTGAATATATCCTTCATCCTAAGCTCTGGACAAAGTAGATCTAGGACTGAACAGTGGCTTGTAGGGTTGCAGCTTCATCTTTTCTTCTTGGGATCAAGACACAGTGTGCCGTGGGAGCTCCTGGTTTTTGTTGTATTACAGAGATATATATAGTGTGGGTTCACAAGGCAAACTTCCCCTGGCATCACACTTTGCAAAAGTTTCTGAACTTGGAGAATCACACTTATGAAGTTTGAGATCTAAACCCAGAAATGAGCCAAATCAAAGTATTCTAGTTTTTCTTGGTGCTGCTAAGACCTGGTTATACAGAGCTTTCTGGCTCTAATTTTGTGGGCTTAAACCGGGGCCCACCACAGCCCTTGGGCTTCCACCATACTGAGCAAGGCTCAGGCGCACTGACCCTGGGCAGATCCAGCATTCTGCACCGCTGCCCATTCAGCCACAGCCTGGTAATTGTGCAGCCAATTAGTCTTTGTTATGAGCATCTGTGACAACATACACTTTGTTTTAATAACAATCATTATTTGAAAGCCACTAAAAATTAAACCAGATGCAGCCATTATGTAGCTGCTTATATTTGCGTGGCTCTACCCGCTTTCTTCAGTCATGAGTGAAATTGTAGCTTGTTCAGGGAATATGACAGACCCTTAAATATGGTGATCAGGCAAAATATTTTCACCCGGCTGCCTTCACACAGAGGAGCTCACACACGCCTGTGCTCCCAGTGGCTCAGGGTGAGACAGCGAGTTGACAGATTTCTGAATTGAAAATAAATTCAAGTCAGCCTCAAAGGCAGTGATGGGAGGGAAGCCTGCCTCTCTCTCTCCCCCCCTCTTCCTTTGTGCGAGTGTTAGGTCTTGGTAAAGCTTCAAATTAAAATATGCATGTTATATTTATGTGAGTATTTTTATTCTTTTCAAAAATATCCTCTCAGGAGCTCAATTAAAATAAAAGATAATCTTACCTCACCTGTAGTCATGGGAATGTGCTTTCTGGTAATAACAGCACAGGCATTTATCATTATTACACTGTTCAGAGACCATCCGTTATTTTCAAGGGAAGAATGAGTAAGAAAAAAAATGCATCAGCTGAATTCTTATAAAGCAGTATGAGAAATACTGTTTGAAAATGTGTAAGTCATGATTAAGAAGAGAGCAGGCTCTGCTCAAAGCCCGTGATTATATTCTCTCTTAACATGCTCATTCAGATAATGTTGCAGTGTGTGCTATAAGGAGTACTTCTGTCTGCTATGAGAAGCAATGGGGACTTGTTTAATGTTTTCAGTGTATCGTTTTCTGGAGAATATGAGACCAGGAGAGGACTTAAATGAGGGAGTTTGTCTTGCTTTATTATGAGCCACACTTGCTTTTTCCATGTTGGCCGTTATTTTTCCCAAAGTTCTCTTCCTTTTGGCATGCAGTCCATGCTGTGAGCTCCTATTAACAGCAAGGTATAGAGACCTTCATTTGCTAAGCAGAAAAATAATGGTATTCTTTTTCTAACCTTCATCCTTCATGTCAGATCCTTCTTCAGAAATCTCTCTTCCTTATCTATTCTTGTTGCTTCTCTTTTCCTGTCTGTTCCTTGAAGTTACAATTCTCATTAACAACCATTAGTTACAGACACACTGCATCACAGGGAGCGCCAGGATAGGTAAAGAGAAGCACATATCATGATCTTTAGTTGTTCCTCTTCATAATCCTTTTCTTGTTATTTCCTGCTGTGCCATGTGCTCAGTAGTGTCCAGTTAAACCAGTACCTGAGCATTACTGTTAAAATCAGTGACATGTGTGGTGTCAGCAAGAACTAGTCGCCTAAAGGAGATCTAAAGCATTACACTGGAATTGCAAGTTACATCTCCTTGGGACCTATTGTCTTTTATTTCTGTTTCCTTAAATTTGTAAGGTATAATAAATGCTGGTGATATCAGGGAGATGGATTGAGGAGATAACACTCCTGAGCAAATGTGAGCGTAGAATCTGTGACGTCTGACAGCAGAACACAGAGATGATACGATGGAGTTGGTACTGGGTCTGTGCCACAGTCTGCCTGGAGGGGCTGTCAGCCATGAGCCTGTATCTCCTAACAGTGATGCTCCTGTTCAGGGTGTTATCAATATTTTGTGCAGAATCTTTGCAGTGGGAAAGAAGCTTCTTCAGTGTTGTTCATCTGGATCATAGAATCACAAAATGGTCAGGTTTAGAAGGGGCCTTAGAGATCATTTAGTTCAAGACCTTCTACTGTGGGCAGGGACACCTTCCACTAGACCAGGTTGCTCAAAGCCCTGTCCAGCCTGGCCTTGAATGCTTCTGGGGATGGGGCTGCCACAGCTTCTCTGGGCAACCTGTTCCAGTGTCTCACCACCCTTATACTGAACAATTTCTTACCAATATCTAATCTAAATCTACTCTCATGTCAGTGCTTAAAAGATCTTTGAATTATTTTTATTAAACAGAACTCCAATAGAGGTAAAAATGCATACACAGAGAGCATAACTTTGGAAAATTGATTAGGAACAGTAGAAAACCTGTTGTGTTAGGAGACCTTAAATCGCAAAGACCTTTAAATAAATAATTGATCTTAACCTCAGTTTTGTAGAGGAAGTTGCTGAGTAGAACCTTTTTTCACATTTTTCATGTGATAATCTGGGATGCAGTCATGTTAATGGACTCTTCCAAAACACAGCCAGACAGTTTCAGAAGGAGATTAACAGAGCAGGAATTCCTGGCTCTTGGCCCTGTGTTCAGGCTGCTTACCCTAACAGAGAAGAGGAAACCACAACACACCAGGCACTTGGAGTATACTCCATTAAAGTGAATATGAGACTTCAAAATTAGCCCCTATTTCAGCAAGGTGTTTTCAGAGTGTACTTAATTTGTGATTTATGCAATGACTTCAGATGTTTTCCATGGGGTTACTCACACTTAATGTTATTTGTTTGCTAAATCAGGGCCTAAATCAGATCTTCTTTAAAAACTTCCTAGTTAATTAGTGATCTTATATTATCTTGTGCCCAGAGCAGTTTCCAAACTGGCATTTTAGAGCCTGTGGGTAAAGTTAGCTTAAAGTAATCAAGATAAATGTTAGATTTGGAATGCTAGTCCTATCCATTTTGCATGTTAACTAAAAATACTGTTTGGATAAGCGCTACTGGATGCAAATAACATGAGAGAACTGAACTGGCCCATGAGTACAATTCAAGAGATGTTAAAAATCAGGAAAAAGAGGGAATAAACAATAGAGCTATTGATGTATTAAAGAATAAACGACTTATTTCTGTCAGATTTTTGACACAAGGTTTTCTAGTAACTAGGGGCTAGTTCTCCAACTGTTGTAACTTGGCTTAAGCTTAAGGTTAATTTGTCACTTAAAGTAGAGGTGTAAAATGATGGAGAAAGAGTGGTAATGTGTTTGGACTACATGACAGAAAGTCTGTGTTCAGTTATTCTCCTTGTTATAAAAGTCCTGTTGGACTGTGCACAAATCGCTTAAGCTTTACGTGCCTCAGTTCTCTGACTTCTGCTTCATTTTTTATTTATCCTGTGGTTGCATATCCAGAGTTTGGGCTTTCCAGAAGAGAGCTCAGCCTGTGTATACAATTTTAGCTTAATGGGCCCTCTGTCAGGTTAATATTTGTAGGTGTTTCTGAAGGAGAAATAGTAACATGCAATTTACAGTAGTCAGACCCTAAAATGATATATACTACAATGTTCTGCCATTTTTATTTGTTTGGAAAAAATAAACATTACTCTCCCAGCCTCACTGCTTCTGTGATAGCGTCATTCTACAAGAAGCAATGTTGTTTCCCTAAGAGATATGTTGAAGTTCTCCCAGCCCGTCCCTGTTACTACTAAGGTGACCTGCTCTATTCAGGGCTGCAATCTCAGACACAGTGCTCCATTGTTTTACTTCAACATGAGCCTAGATCACAGCCCAAACTGTGTGTTTCATTTAGAAGTATTTGGTGTGACCAGAACATCATTTTGTCTTGTTCAAAATGCTTTAAAACATTAAGTACCACTTTTATTTAAGGTGACTATTACATTGTAGAAGTAATTACTATTATATGTGGAGCTGTGAAACAGATGATTTTTCCTTTGTGTATGCTTTGGATAGCATCTTAATGTTCCTAAAGATTCTGCCTTTAGGGAAGATTTGTTCTTAGGACTTGCTGTTATCCATTGCCATAGCTCTTTATGTCTAAAATAAGCTTGTTTAGATGGAAAATATGTGTTCAGATCTTGGGATATAGAAATACCAGGAGCAGTGTTGAAACCTTTTCAGCTTTAAGAAAACCTATGTCTGGAAGAACCACTGGCACTGAGTTTCTGTAGGACATTTGACTGAAGTATCTTCCTCCCAGTCCCTGTATAGCAGGATTGAACCAGTGTACAGTTGTTTAGTCTTACCTTGAAATGGAGAGAAAAATGTCACCTTGTCATTTGTAAGATTGCCTATCTCTATTTTCTTTCAAATTGGCTGCTTGAAGGAGACCTATCCTATGAAACTAAATAATCCCAGTTGCACTTTAGAAGCACCACAGAGTAAATTCAGGAGAAATGGTTAAAGAATGAATGCCATCTTGTCATCATTTTAATATTTTTGATTTAATAATAAGATTGTATTTGTTGCTCGGCATTGGTGGAGACAATACTGTCTAAAAGCATGAGGATGCATTTTAAGTTCATCTTTATTGCACAGGTTTTCAATTTCAGTGTGATATAGCTTCCAAATCAATTAGGAAGTATGGAAAAATTTACTCACTGAGTAGAAATTGTCTATTAATTTGAACTGCAACAGAAGTCTGCGCAGTTGCTCTTAGTCTTCGTGTTACCAGTGAAGTAAGATGATGTTTTATGTTCTGCCAAAGTTGTATTTTTGACACAGATATGTAGCATTACTAAGGTTAAGTGAAATGAACCTGAGGCTCATGAAAATCGGAAACCTGAGGTTTCCTGAAATTGGAAAACAAAAAAAAATAAATATGTAAGGCGGAGAGAAAAATATTCTGAGTATATGTAAAATGACAGCCACCCATCACTGATAGTGAGAAACTTCAATAGACGGACGTCTTGTTATTTCCTACAGTTCTTGCAAAACAGCCTTGGAACTTTCCCAGACTATTCAGGAAATCTCTTTATGGCAAGAAGTACCAAATGTATTTCTAATCTTGCCAACCTGATAAAGTTTAACCATGCCAAGTGCAAGGTCCTACACCTGGGTTGGAGAAATCGCAGGCACAGCTACAGGTTGGGCAGAGAAGAGATTCAGAGCAGCCCTGAGGAGAAGGACTTCAGGGTGCTGGTTGATGAGAAAATGAACATGAGCTGGCAGTGTGTGCTCTTGCAGCCCAGAAAGCCAACCGTATCCTGGGCTGCATCAAAAGGAGCGTGACCAGCAGGTAGGGGGAGGTGATCCTGCCCCTCTACTCTGCTCTCATGAGACCTCACTTGGAGTGCTGTGTGCAGTTTTGATGTCCTCAACATAAAAAGGACATGGAACTGTTGGAACAAATCCAGAGGAGGGCCACGAGGATGATCATGGGACTGGA
>JANRGW010013379.1:0-20838 GCA_024733675.1 Psilopsiagon aymara
AACCGCTGCAGCTCTTTTAGGAGGGGGAGGTGGGTGAACAAACTGCGTGGCTGATTTACAGCTTAAACCACGACAGTTTCTCTGTGTGGAACTATATATATGTACAAGGGCTAACAGCTTAAAACTTAAACAGGAGAAGTTTAAATTGCATATAAGGAAAAAGTTCTTTATTGTAACAGTGGTGAAACACTGGAATGGGCTGCCCAAGGAAGCTGTGAATGCTTCATCCCTGGCTGTGTTTAAGGCCAGGTTGGACAGAGCCTTGAGTGACATGGTCTAGTGTGAGGTGTCCCTGCCCATGGCAGGGGGATTGGAACTAGATGATCTTAAGGTCCTTTCCAACCTTAACTATTCTATGATAATATTATTCTATGTTTAGTTTGATACTTATATTGTTACTATGAAATGCCTGTTCAACTCATTCTTGCTACACCGAGTGTCATTACACTGTGCAGATTGCCTACTGGGGTGTGGCAGTAGTACCTAACAGACTCTGTATCAATCTAAAACCATCTTATGAATAGTATTTTAAGAACAATGGCAAGGGGGACAGGAGTTGCATTGTAAATATGCATTACCAGAATTCTTTTACAGAGCAAAATCTTCCATTCTTCATTTAGAAGTGTCAACCAGGGAAAGGTGACATGGTGTCCTACTTTCTATTAAATATCTGTTCAACAGTTGATGGATACTAATTAAATAACAACAATAATATTTTTAATGTAGTACAATTATAAGATATTCCATTATGTAAAGCTAGTAAATAGATTATAAGAAGTTTTAGTAAAAACAATTTGAAGAATAATTTCAAAAATTTTTCTAACATTTTTCTTAGTAGTATTCATTTTGAAATAGCAAAACACATAATTTTGACACTTCTGTATTGTTCTTTCCCAAATGCATTTGTTTTGTTTAGAAAAATAGGGTATGCATTTTTATTGATATAAGCTAAGAACATTTGCAGTACTAATAAAGCTTCAATTAGTTTAGGCTGAAACTGGACAGAATGTGTCTAAAGGCTTTTTGTTTTTCCCCAACACAAAGCTAAATGGATATTTTTCTCCTTTCTTTCCACTGCCAGAGTCGATCTCTGCATGTGTAGTTGTGAACAGACAGAATATTCTGTTTCAGATGGAGAGATGGAGATCCTAATATAGTGGCTGAATTGTTAATGCCTTTCCTTGTTTCAGTAGCTTTAGTCCCAAAACCTGCAGAATTTGATCTGTCTACCAGCTTTGCAGCTTTTAACTGTTTGTCTAATGAGTACATCAAGACTAGGCACTGCATATGAGATCAAGCACCTATAAAACAACTGCCTTATAAAAAAGGTGAATTTTATCCTTCCGCTTTCATAGCTTTTCTGTTCTAAGAAAAATGGAGTGATAGAAACCTCTTGTTTTAATGAATAGGATGGAGATGTAAGGTGACAAATACTTTGGCAAAATTCTGCCAAACCTTTTGTCGTAATAAGGCCCGTTGAGTTTAGTGCCATTAAAAGGGGTATATTCATTTCCAACTGATACTTCAAGTTCTGCTCAGGAAAATATACAGTAAGCAAGCGTATTAGCAGCTGAGTAAAAATCAAAAGTATTTCCAGCAAGCTGGATAAACACAAACTAGAGGGTGTCATTAGTGCTTAAATTATCTTCTTTAATCTGCTAAGGGGGAAAAACCACTCGGTAGATTTAAAGGGTTTTCTTAAAGATGGTTCTTGCAAACATTTCATTAAGTGATTGCTGAGGAATTCTAAGCATATGTACAATAATCACATGAGACAGCAAGGTTATCTTAGTCCTTGCTGTCTTTTCTTGCAATTGTTTTCTCCAGGTGAGGGATGCAGAATCCTCCTAAAACATTTATGTGAGTTTTATTATAAGAAATTACAGAATTGCAGTGTGCTGCTTTATTATATTTCATTTTTAGAACACAAAAGACTTATATCATGTGATTCAGCTTAAGTTCTGAAAATGTGTCTGCTCATTTCTGCTTCTGAAATGATTATAAAGCAAGTTCTTTAGACTATGATATGGATGCAACATAGACACACACATAGCATGGGCTATCACCTCAGAAAAATACAAATCTTTAGACAATCTCATCGCTTGAGATACAAAGCTGAAATGAAAACTGAGAATGGTTGTTCTGAAGTACAAAAGGAGGAGGCAACCGATGGGTCTGATTAAGAAGCTTTTTGAATTCTCTTTTTCTAATTGGGGTGGTGAAAGAACATTATGTGTAGAATTTTATTCTGATTCAGTCTACCATGAAGCTATTTGAATTTAAGATTATGCCTATATTATTCATATTGCCAAAACCATCAAAACAGGAATAAAGTGAAAGCTAGCCTTGAATTTTCAGCAAGTATTTTAGTCCTTGTAAACAAGTTACCATGGAGATAGAACCTACGTGAACTACCACCTCCCTCAGAACTGCTGTAGACTTTGGACTAGCAAGAAAATGTGACATGATATTGGTGCCATTTGTGACATATTTCAAATGCTACACTTAAGCATTTCATTGCAACACTACCAAGTGAAGCTTAGACATTGCTTAAAAGCATTAAATTGCTCAAAAACTAGGCAAGAGAAGTGGGAAACAAAACTTTACCCATTTTGCTTTTCCAAATTAAATAATATTCTAGGAGAAAAGAAAATGCAAGATCATTCTGCATGTCTTGCTAGCATGATGAGTCTGCAAAGACAGTCTGATTGCAGTTTTAAGCAGTTTTCTCTAGGTTTCAAAGAAGATGAAGTTGTGACACAAAAAGTTCTTAAAAAGAACAAAAATATCCTTGTCATTGATTTTGTTGTTGTTATTCTTGTATTTTGAATAGAGCTGCAATTGCCATGTCAGAAATAAAAATCAGCCATCATACTTACTAGCCTACTTATCTTCCATGGACAGAAAAAGATAAATGCAAAAGTATTTGTAGTTCTACCACATCCTTCAGATTTACAAAGTATCTATTTTCTTGTTCAAGAAAGAATTTTGTTTGCTAGCTCAGTATATTTATTGTTAAGTTCATTGAGTTCTGATCATCATCATCAATAATCCTCTATCTGCACAGCTACTAATTGCTTAAATCACATAATTCCTTTCTATCTTGTAGATAAAAATGGAAAAACATATCCAAACTCTAGAACAATAGCTGTGACACCAGAAGGCTTCAAGTAAAACCATATTGCAGGTGTCAAAAATGGGATGGATTCTAATATTTTAGTCATTAATGCAAATAAATAGTAATAACGTAAAAGCTGCCATCTAATCTCTGATTTTCCTTTTGTTACTTCAGTTTGAAGTAATTATTTCCTTTCACAACATTTAAAGATAGAAATTGAAACTTTTGTGTTATGTACTGGGATTTTATTATTTAGCCTGAGAACATATATGCTAGAGGAGGCGAACTTTTAATCCATACTTTTTTCTGCTAGTTTTCTTTCCTTTTGTAAATACTATTTTCCAACGTAATGTAATTATTATCTAGTCCTCTTTCTCCTGACTTCTTTTAATTCATTTCATGATGTAACTCTTCTAGTTCCTTCTTGCTACTCTTAGTTCTTTTTGCTGTCTTTCTTTTTCTCTTTTTTTTTTTCCCCATGAATGTCATCTGTTTTAGTTAGTTTGGTGATTTCCTGCTGTAAGTCCTGATCTGAAAGTCACTGATATCTATGACAACATTTCTTAATTACAGTAACACTTCGCCCTTATTACTTTTATTGATGGAACTTTCAAAAGTCACCAGCTCTGCTTGAGCAACTTAGGCAGTGTAACCATAAGTCACTATAAGATATACCAGTAGGAAAACATTCTGCAGCAGAAACACAGATTTCGTAGTTTTGTAGAATCAAGTAGACATATAGTAAAACAATAGATTGGATCAAAGTAGTCTCTAAGAGAATAAAAAGATACTATATTAAAATCAAATGTCTTCAAAAAGATAATTCAATTAAAAAGTCTATTTTTATAAAAAAGAAAATAAAACATCACATGAAATACTGTTAATAATTCTAGGTAATTTTCTTGTAACACTCTCAGATTCTTACTGCCAAAGAAGCTGGCTGGTGATGTACACTTACAGCTCCCCTGTGTTGTAATGCAAGCAATATTTTTCCTACCCAAAACAAAGTGGTTAAAATTATATTCTCCCAAGCTGTATGGAAATACACTAATTTGTAACGTTCTAAAGCCAACACATTTATGCTTCAGAGATGCATAATTTAGTAACAAACATCAGACTGAATTTTAATCAGGTTTATAAAATAGGTACCATAGTCTTCAGACTTCAAATGAGATGAAAAGGCTCCCTTGGTTATTTTCTTTAATCTGAAATTTGAGGGGTTACTTTTTCTTGAAGATTCCTTAGAAAGGTAATGAACAATTAAAAAAACCTCCCTTTTTATTATTGCCACTACCCAGATATCTTGTTAATGAAGCTTTCTGTGTCAGCCCAAGAAATAACTTCCATAATGATTTCTTGTGTAAGTGATGCAAACTGTTCCACTTGTCTTAACTCTGCTCTTGTTAACATAACAGAGGAGTTGAATAAATCAAAAACATACCTCAATCAAGCATTCTCTAAAATCCTATCAACTTTGTGGCTAAAAAAAAAAAAAAAAAAATCACTATGACATTTCTAAGTCTAGATGAATGAGAAAGGTACAACTCAAAATATTAAGTTTTGACATTAATGGATTAGAGGCTAAACAAATCAGGCACTTGCATAAAGACCAGCCTGATGTCTAGGTTTGACTAAATATGTTTTAGATATCAAAAGCATCCAAATTGTGAAGTACTTCTACTTGTAAAAGCTCAGACATGGTGAATTCCATATCTTATTAAGTGGTAACGTAAGAAAAGGGAATGTGTTTAGCATGCAAGAAAAGTATGTCTTATGTCTTAAACACGGCATATTTTAGAAACTGCTCTTCAGAAAGCTGAGCAAGTCTGGAGGGTGGCTGTTTGGGTCAAATATTAATTTCAGAAGCTCTAAACTTAATTTCCACTGGTTGGCAAAGCAGGCATTTATTGATAAAAAAATTGTATCTGACACTGACAGGAGTCCTGTGGCTGTTACAAATGTCTCCATACAAGAACCCAGTTCTTGTTCTGCTCAGGTTGGGCTGTTTAAAGTTTGTCTTTCCAACCTCCTCAGCATCTGCTGAGGAATTCTGGTCTGTCCTGTGTATTCCAATTATTCAGCCAAATGAAATACTGATAATAATTCTGTATGCACTTTTGTTATTTGCCTGCCTGATAACTTCAGGATGATCAGGAAATTTGTTGTGCAAGTGTGTAGGTATTGCTGGGACTTACACATGCTGAGGGAAGCGGAGGAATGACAGCCCATCATACCTATTGAAATTATTAGCTTACTGTGCCTCTATGATTTCAGTAGATGTCTAGATCTCTTGGCATTTCTTTTCTATATAAACTTATTTTATACAGAAGTTAATTCCTAGGTGAGTTAAGACTCATTAAGCTGCTCTCTTGGTGCCATAGTTAACTCTTAGTCACCCTGTACTTGACTGTACTTGAGGAGAAGTTCAAATTGTAGGTGATTATGTCTCAATTCATGAAGCCAGCAGGGCAGTTAAGGCAAAGTTAAATGGTAGGAATTCATGAAATATTGATTTTGTATAAAGTATGCAGTATTATTCAACTTTAGGCTGTTGGCTGTTGCTGTTTGTCTCACACGTGATACCTGAAAGCTAAAGAGGAATCAGGAAACACAACTATACCTGTATGGATAATCTGCATTTGGCCTTAAAATCACAGACAAGATATGTCTTTGTATCCCCCAATAACTTTGAGAGCTTTTGCAGTTCATATTTCTTTCTTCTTTCCAATGTCCATTAATGATGGCAAGAACAAAATACAGGGCAGACGTTCTGTAGACCAATTACTAGAGAAAGAGCCTGTTTCCAAGCATAAAGCCTGAAAGTGAGCCCTAATTATCAGTCTAGACACAGCCACGCCACGTCAGATGACAACTTTCTAACTACCTGCAGTCAGTGCTGAAAATATTTTGCCTGTTTTTCTGTTAGAAGCAGCATTTTCCATTTTTGACATTGATGACTATTGCCACCTGACAGGCCAAATATTGATAATGAAAGCAAAAACTACTTCGGAAAGCAGTTTTGCAGCAGGAAAGTTGTGAACTTTCAGATATATTTTCAATAACGCTTTTCAAAAGAATGCAACAGAACTGAAAACTTCTACATTATTTGAGTCCTTGTATTCAGTGTGCTGGACAGATTGTGTTTCTTGTAGGTATTGTAATTAGTAGCATTGGCTTTATAATCTAATGATTATTTAGATTGTTCTTGTGAAAGCCTGGTATTAAATTCTCAATTATGGCCCATGAGCTTTTATACAGCTGTTACTATAAATATTAATGTGATTTTATTAATAGCTTTAAAAGGTATAGGTTTTTCATTTGGGGTTTAGGGTGTTTTTTAGTAAGATTTAAGTACTTATACTGCATTATTGGTTTATTTTCCTCATAGAAGTTGCAAGTCCAGATTATACAGCACATCTACGGTTCAGTATTTGAAAACTGGGCAAGTAATTACACAGGCAGTGCAATTTTTCATTCTTTCCAGTTATGTTTCATGAATGAGTTTGTATTTCTTAATAATTCAAGTGTTAATAAAATAAATAACAAATAGAATCCAAAGAAAATAATTTACTTGTGTACTCCTACTGACTAAGAATGGCAGTCACCCAATTTAAGTTCCTACAGCAAGTGTAGAGTAATGGTATTGATTTTTCTACATCCATTTTTCCTAGGAACTGTTTCAGACAGGGCAAAAGTGATGTTTTTCTAGTGCATGTCCCTATATTTGTGAGAAGGTATATCAATGGAGCAAGAAACATGCTTAAAAATTATACTCATCTCTGTTTATACTAAAGCTGAATATTTCCCACATTCTTTGCTTCTCAAGTTTAAATTAGGGTGGAGGATTAGATACTGCTGAGATTACATATTGTTCAGAAGAATCTGCATCAACACAGCTTCAATCCAAATAATCTTCCTTATGTGCATGAACCTTAAACCAATGCCATGCTGCTGCCATTGCGCTGCTGTTTTAGTGGCCCTTGATGTGGAATATAAGATCTGTATGAAATATGTCTAAGGATCTATATGGAAATCCTTTTGAACACTGACTTGTTGAAACTGTGGTGTGTGTTGCATGGATGTTTTATTTGGATGAGGAGAAATTGCAAGCACAGGGCAGCTGTATAAGTATTCATATACATACTCCCTCATCTGTCCACTGGTCGGGATGCTGGGGAGTCTTTCTCTGCCAATCTGGCCTTACTGCCTAGCTGGGAAGGCTGCTGAAGCAGCCAGGAGCTCATTAGATGACTGACAGGTTCCTATCATTCAGTTCTTGCACAACCACAAAAGCTCAAAACCTGAGCACTGTTAGAGCCTGAAGATGGGCTGCCCGCACTTTTAATTGTGTTTCTTTCTTACTCAAAACTGTATAAAGAACAAATATAGAATTTGCTGCATGAATGTTCCCTCTTCTACACATTTCTGATACTTTAACACTTATCAATTTTGTATGCACTATACAGAAAACTGTTTGGTTTACATTTGAGAATGGAAATTTCAAATGCTTTCAGCCTCCATCTTTTATCAAAGAATGGAATGAAAATTCCAGACTTAAGATTCCTTTATAAGTAAAATCAGATTATTTCAGGTCTCCCTTTTACCATTAAAGAAGATTGACATGCTACATTTGCAAACCCTTTAGAAGTAATCTAATAAGCCAGAACCTTTTTTTGACAGAATTTTGAGGTACTCGCATTCAGCAAGAGGGATGATATGACTCAGACACTGAATCTGGGAAATTATCTGTCTTCGAGCAATAAATACTAAAGTACACTCTGTTTTATGCTCAGGTATATCTGAACATATCTGACCATAAATAGTACCTCAAGCTTCCCTCTGTAACACAGCTTGAAGAAAAAGGTACTTGATCTCTTTCCTTGAAGATTATCTCCTCTGTAGACAGAAGTGAGTCCAATACAGTTTGCTGCACATGCACTTTCATTTGCAGGTGTTTCACCAATTTGTGGGGCAGGAAGGAAGTAGGTGGGGAAGCTAGAAGAGTTTTACCCACAATTAAAATGGACTTGCAAGTCCTTATTTCTGGTAGAAGAACTGAGAGTTATCTAGCTTCTGTTAGAAGTCTCTCACAGCACTATTTGCCCATTTGGGGCCTCGTCCTCAAAGGACTGCGCCACTTAGGTTACATTATGATACAGCTTATTTCATTACAACTGTCTCTAATTGAAGGTACTCACTCAAGATTTTATCAATTGTGCTGATTCTCAGTGGCATTTAGAGAGAAGACTAGACAATTTGGATGAAATTGAATTTCTGAACACATGTTTTAGACCCATTTATCACTTACTACTGTTAGTAAGTTGGTGGTGTACATAGCTGAAGAAGGCTAAATCATGAACAAAAGAGGAATGTTCTGAATTTATGCTTAACTTTAAAAAAATGGTCACTTGATGTTAACTCATGGCCATAATTTATAGTTTAATGTGTTTTTTTAAACATCACTGAGTTTTTGTAACCTGGCAATTAACTTTCCTTCTTGAAGATATTGCTTCCTAGTAGGACCAGCACTAAGCTAACACATTCTAGTAGAAATTAAAAAGAAGAAACAACTTGGCAAAGAATTTATCCTTGAAGCCAAGGATTTAGTAGTACTCAAAAAGAATTACATGTATGTGGATAGTGATACTTTTCATAACTTACCTGAAATAATTAAAAGCTTGTCACATTATGGTGATGGTGATTCAATAATAGTTTAGCAAAAATGTATACCATATCTTGCCTTGATATTGTGCCTTAAAACCTGAAGAATTTTTGACCTTAATGAGCTTTTGCCTTTAATAAGCTTTAGACATAAAATGGCCTTAATTTTAGACCTTACATCACAAAGGTGTACATATTTATTTGTTTATGCACGTAGAGAATAAGACTGTCACTGACCAAAGTAGTAGAACTATAGCAGGTAGACAAATTACAGGAGTATTTTTGTTGTGTTGGTTGTTTTTCTACTTAAGGCATTCTGTTTATTCTGATAACTTCTAAGGGACAGCTGACTCACTCTTTTACTTGAAATCTGAAGTTAGAGATCCTGTTTTGTTTTCTAGATTGAAGAGCTCTCTATTATTAGGCATCTTCTCTTCTGGGTGGATTCAATGTAATAAAGTATCTCTCCTTTTTTGTAATTTGAGTAGATTGGAAGGTCAGGTTATGAAACATCAACTGCTTCTAACATGTTTTAGCTTTCCTCCCATCTCAAGCATGTTTTTCTGAAGCAAAGTCCAGAAGTGAAAAAAGACCAGATCTGTCATCATTTGTAATGGCTGCTAACATATCTAGCAATTAGGTATTCATCTTCTGCCATATAATGAAACATTTATTATCTTTAATGCACATCATTGCATTTTATGAAAACTCGTGTAGGAAACAAGCTTTGACTTTCCTAACTTCCTTCACACTTTGTGAACTTTCATGAGCTGAAAGGGTCTGTGGGTGCTAAATCATATTTTGTACTCAGGAAGACATGGAAAGTAAAAAAATACCCAAACCCAAAGCCTTACTCGTGTTAGTCATCTCTCTGCATATTACCATTCTGATCCACTGCAAGTCTGACCCTTATGAATGTTCAGCACAGCAGCTGGTCCCAAAGTTTCTGGCATGAAGGCAGCTTCAGAGCTGCTGAGAGAATCTATCCATCATTCCAGCACGACCTGAAGATATCAATTGGCTGACTCAGACTATGGTTGGTGAAGGCATTAAAGTTCATCAGTGAGTTTTCATTTCTGTGACAGGCTGGTTTATGTGAGATTAAGTTCATCATTTTTTGTTAAAATTCTGCCCAAAACAGAGACACTCACTGGTTTTTCTATTTAGCCATCACTGTTGTTGCTAAATTCTTTCCATCCTAATTGTAATTTTAAAAAATTGGTTATGACTTCAGATACTACAAGCTCTTGCTGAGATACCTTGTCGCTTTACTTAATAGTAGGTTGTTACAAGTGTAATGGCATTGGATTCTGAGTTATTCAGCAATGAATGGAGATAAAATATGCAGTGAAATAGCAAGTGTTGCCTGCTGTTGTAAAAGCTGGCCTTAGAATGTTTCTTTGTTTTTTAAAAACTTAATGAGTCACTTCAGCATTGAGAAAAGAGTGCAAATGGCACTGACTTGCCTCAGCCAGAGCATAAGCACATGGTTCAAGAATTTGCCCAAATGACAATTTACTGAAACCTGTGCAGGCTTAGGAGAGTTGCATTGGGCTTTCAGGACATTAGATAAATGCTGGAACACCAGATACATTTCTGCTTATGGTGTCAAAGATCTTTAGGAATAGAAATCAGTAGTGTATTGGTTAATTTTTTAACTTCATCTGAAACTAGTTTTCTAAACTAACAGTTATGTGCAGCACATATGTTCCTGCTACTGAAACTTGATCCCATGAGATTCGATAGTCCTTTTTAATACCCACATTCCAAAAAAAAGGTGTTTTAAAGATTGAGTTTACTCTCACGAACATAAACTGCTTTTTAAAGCAGAACTCCTTAAAATCAGGGAAAATATTTTGTTACTTCCACCACTGTAGCTTTCCTCAATCAGTGTGGTTGGCTCAAAGGAGGCAACTGCCAGCCTTAAAGTCTTTGCTAAAAGGAATGAAACTTGATGAATGAGAGAGTAAGAGATGAAAAGGACTTGCTCTGAGCAGGTGGCAAACATGAGAATGATCATAAAATTGGTTGTGGTTTGAAGAGATATTAAGTTGGGAGTTAAGAGGAAAAGAAGGGTTTGGTTGAGGAAGACACCTGGAGAAATAATGTTTAAATGCACCTCAGGTGTGACAGAGTTTCAGAAGATTTAACCTAAATGCTCATGCCTCAAAACCTAGTGACACACCTTAGCAGCTTTGTGTTCAAGATTTCACAGCTTGACATCATTGTACATAGAAATCAGTGACCATAAACTATCATGTTCAGTCAGGGTTATAGCCATACTAGTAATACATAAGGCAAAAAAGAAAAAAATTTCAAAGTTAGCGCAAAGCCTAAGGAAAGTTAACATCTTCAGGTCAAGATATGTTTATCCTGAGCTGTAACTGTGTAGGAAAAGTGAAAAATATCCTTTCTTTAAAGGACTGTAGGATTTTTTTGGTGGAAATTTTTTATTACTAGAACATGTGAGTTCTCACAAAGACATATGTATTTTTCTTTCATTAAGGCAGTTTTTAGATCCAAAATACGATCTGTAATCAAATTTGGGTGATCCATTACTGTGTTATTATAATAAAAGTGTGTGTTTATGGACTTACACATATGACACATTCGTTTTCTTTTTTAAAAAAAATAATTTTCTTAATCTTTCACGGTATGAAGAATAAGTATTTCTCTCAGATTTGTTGCTAGATGACAGACTTATTTTTTCTTTTCCCTTAATACAAGGAGTTAAATACAACAAAGTGTATATTTAACAATATGAACATAACTAGAGCAATATTATTTTATCTGCAGTTAAAAGTGTGAAGAAATAAGGCCTAATAGCGATAAAGCTATAACCATACCAATTTAAGAATTTCTTGTGTTAAAGCACACTATTGCTATGCCTGTATGTGGACCCTGTGCAGCGTTACATCTAGATCCAGAGGAACCTTGACACACTTGTGAGGTGTGCTTGTGCCAACCTGATGAAGTTTAACCATGACAAGTGCAAGGTCCTACACCTGGGTTGGAGCAATCCCAGGCAAAGCTACAGGTTGGGCAGAGAAGACATTCAGAGCCACCTATGCAGAAGGACTTGGGGGGTGTTGGTCCATGGAAAAATGAACATGAGCCAGCTGCAGTGTGCGTTTGCAACCCAGAAAGCCAACAGCATCCTGGGCTGCATCAAAAAGAGCGCGACCAGCAGGTCGAGGGAGGTGATCCTGCCCCTCTACTCTGCTCGCGTGAGACCTCACTTGGAGTGTTGTGCTCAGTTCTGGTGTCCTCAACATAAATAGGATAGGGAACTTTCGGAACAAGTCCAGAGGATGGCCATGAGGATGATCATGGGACTGGAGCACCTCTCTCATGAAGATAAGCTGAGAAAGTTGGGGCTGTTCAGTCTGGAGAAGAGAATGCTGCATGGAGACCTCATGGCAGCCTTCCAGTATCTGAAGGGGGCCTATAGGGATGCTGGGGAGGGACTCTTCATTAGGGACTGTAGTGGTACGACAAGAGGTAATGGGTTCAAACCTAAACAGGGGAAGTTTATATTGGATATGAGGAAGAAGTTCTTTAGTGTGAGTGTGGTGAGACACGGGAATGGTTTGCCCAGGGAAGTTGTGAATGCTCCACTGCAGGTAGTGTTCAAGGCTGGTTTGGACAGAGCCTTGGGTGGCATGGTTTAGTGGGAGGTGTCCCTGCCGATGGCAGGGGGTTTGGAACTAGATCATATTAAGGTCTTTTCCAAACCTATCTATTCTATGATTCTATGAAATAGCTAAATATAAGTTTCTCATTTTGACCTGTCATTGGAACATTGGCAAGATAACAGAGAACAAAAAATACTTTATACTTTTTTCACTTGAGGGTCAATCTTAGTGTTTTAGTTTGTCAGATAATTCTGAAAACCAGCCTAATACATAGGTAATGTAGAAAATATATTTATAAGCACTCACTGATGCTGTTTAATTCTTCATCTTCCTGTTCTGCCTGTGCACATTTGCATGAACACCTGTTCATATGCATTTTGAGAAAGATATCCAAGTGCTGGTTTTACTAATTTAATATCTACAATTTTAGAGTGAGTTTCTTTCTGTACTTGAGAAGGAAGAAGTTTCACAAAGTTAATAAGGATCCTATCAGACCAAATGGACATGTCATGAATTAAAAGCAACAAAAAGCAACAACCCAATTCCTTTGGTTTGGTAAGTTTGGTTTGGTTAGGGTGCTAAACAACTGTTTTGAGCACCTCTATGAATTATTATGCCAAGCACACCCTTCCAAATCAGACCCTAAATACATTTGAATCACCATGTAAACTAGGTTTCCCACTGCTTTACAGTAAATAAGAATGTACAAAGGCTCTGATCTACTGAATGCTGTGATCAATTTACGAGCTTAAATAATTAAAATTATTTTCATTATCCTTTGAAGTTCATGTTGATTTCATACTACAAAGTTCATTTAATATGGTCCCATCAAAAATTGCAGAGAACAGAAACTTTCCTAGCATAAAGTTACTGTATTTTGTGTGAAATAGAGTGTCAGATTGGCAATGAGATGAATTTTCCTGAAATTTTTCTCTGAAGATTATTGTAATTTTAGATACCTCATCAGAACCTAGTAGCTTGAAATAACTTACTGCTTCATTGTGATTTTCCTGCAAAGATGAGTTAATAATGAGTAAGAACAAAGGCAGAAATAACAGTGCAGGTGTTCAGTGAGATGAATTTTCCAGCGAGGTTTGGAAAAGATCTAAAGCCTGTTTCAGTCACTGTCTCCTAGGATGAATTCTGCAGTATGGTGCAATACAGTTGTAAACTGATCTTGTTAAAAATTATTTGATGAGAAACAGGGTTTTGCTGCTGAAAAGTCGTGATAACATTAAATTCCTTTATCAGAACAGAGAGGAGGCTAATGGTTTAAGACTCCAAGCTACTCCTTCCCTGTCACATTTAAACTATCTCACCCATAGTGTCATACAATGGCATACAGAGCTATAGATGTTTGAAAAACTTACAAAAAAATCTGGACTTAGGTCATCTAAGCAAGCTTCTGACAGATTAGATTTGTTTCTAAGGGTGTTAATTCTTGTCCTGATTTTCAGTGTAGTTGTTGAAATGAACATACAGAAGACTCAGAAATGCCTAAGTGACTTTCTATTCTAGATAATGCGTAGAGCTATTTGACTTGCTTAGGAGAAGCAAATGTGGACCTCCTACACAAAAGAGAGTAAGGTTGACCAAGAGGTACTCTGCTTTCTGCACCTGTGAATACTGTTGTGCAGTCTGTTGTGCAGACTGTTGTGGTCACCTCTGTCATCACAATATTCTAAAAAAGCCCCAGCATTTGGGGCTTGGCTTCTGTGTTTGCCACAGTGGGGTCACTCTGATCTATTTGTTTCTTCAGTGGAGCTGTGTCCCTGATTTTGGTCAGGAACAGTAAATGGTTAGATGCACCTCCAGTGGAGCAAGTGAAATAGCATCTTTCCACCTGCTACCATTATGAGTTTTCCAACTGGTTTGAGAGACACATTCAGCATAGATGGTAGAAAAATGACAAAACCTGCAAGCTGCAAAGCCGTGCTACATATTGCCTCATCTCAGCAAGAGGGAAACTGTCTCCACAAAGCAATTCCTAACTCTGCCTGAGTAGGGAATTTCCAAATTCAGCGCTGTGAAGAGACTTGATTAGTACTGCTGTGATTTGTATTTAGGCTCACTGAAATGGGTGAAGAAGAAAAGAGGAAAAGGTGTGAGTGGGGACAAGGGTTATAGTCCCTTTCTGAGCAAGTTGCAGGGCAACAAATCTGTGTCCTGAATGGATTTTCCCTGTCTGGACTTTGCATGCTCTTTAAAAGAAGCTGGCTTGCATCAATTCCTTAAGAATTTTATCTACCCTAACAATGGTAACATCCTGAATTTTGACTGTTTGAACTGAAACAAAGCAGCAGTTTATACAGGGGGAAAGTGAGTGATCTTTGACAGACCTGCCAATTTCTGGCTGTGCCCTAGATGCTCCTCAGACACTCTAAGAGCACTTTTTCCTTTAAATCTCCATCACACTGGCAAAGTAACCAATTAATCAGTTTGTCCACTAATCTATTGTGCCGTTGATTCCTTCCAAACCACTATCTATCATCACAGCGCCTTTTCTCATTGTCTGTAATCTGAGGATATTTTTGGCATGTCACTACCTTTACACTGGATTAAATATTGTCTTCTTTAGCATTTAAATAACTTCCACACTATTTTCACTCTCCAAATGTTTTTTTTCTAGTGTACTCATGCCTTCAGAAAGACATTGAAAAACCTTCTCTGAATTGCTGATTAATTATTATTCACTCATCCCTATTTTTTGGTCCCTTATGAATAACAAGTTTTCTGCTGTTGCTTTCAAAGAAGTGAGTCTTCTAAGTACTAAAAAATATATTAATTGTTTAAATTTAAGTTTATGATCTACCTAAAATTTGAAGTACAATTTCCTTTTATGATAATAATTTCAGGTTGTCATTTCATGTTTCTTGTTCGTATCTAGTTTATTAATCATTTAGTGCATAATTTTATTTCAATCCAAGTACCTGCAATTAAAGCTGTCTGTAACTAATGATAATTTATTATACAAAAAAGTTTCTGTTTTTTAAAAAATTTAACATGTGCATGGTGAAGATTTCTAAGCTTCCATACTATTTGCAAATTAATGATGTCTGGACTCATGTATAGACAAATGTTCAGAAACAGCTGCTGGTTTTGATGTCAGATTGGTTAATTTAAATAAGTAATGCTTCATCAAAAGCAGTTGATGGTGTACTTAGGTGCAGAGTCCACAAGTAATACTTTGTCAAAAGCAGTTGACAGTGTACTGAGGTGCAGAGTTCAAAGCTTTCAATGATATAAAGTTGAGAAAGTCAAATTTGCTTTTGACAATACATAATTAAAAAAATATAAAGCTCTATATCTCTTTCTTTCTGGAATGACATTTTACCAGTTTCTCTTTGGTAAAAATTGTACTTTATTTCACTCACACCAATAATAATTCAGCAATTCTGATTGTAAGAGCCTGTATAAGATAATGAAAAACATAAGCAAAATTATGATCCAATTATTCAGTCCACTGGGTGTGGACTTGTTCAAAGCATGTGTAAAATTTCCAACCACTTTTACAGCATGGTTGTTTTCCTATATATTAAAGGTTGAGGAAGATCTTCCAAGAAACACAAAATGTTTATAGATGGTTCAGTGCAGCATTTTAGAAACCACACTGCCTTTCGCGCATTCTTTATACTGGAAGGAAAGTGTTTGAAGGAAAACAGGAATGCTAGGAGAAGAAAGATGAAAGATGATGAAAGATTGATTTTAAAAAGGAATAATTTTCAATAACTACAGAAAAGGAAGTTAAATGACGTGGTAAAAATAGATATTATAAAGTGAGAGAATTTAAAAAGAGCAAAAGATATCAGGGGAATTTTGTTCTCTGGTTGTCTGAACACAGTAAATTCTTAGACTGTAATAACTGGCACAATTGAAAGGAATATTGTGTGTTCTAAAGAAGTCGAAATCTGTTTCTCTTTAAGGCTTTATTTTTATAAAAAAAATAATTTTTCTTTGTCCTTAAACAATTACAATATATTCAAAACATTACTGCTTCCCTGTAAAATTATATATACATTTTCTTTTCCTAGAATTGAAGGTATTAACTTATCAGGTGATACATTTTCTTATTGTTGACTTTCCATCTCGACAAAGTAAAATGAGCAAACCTAGAAAATGGACAAAAAAGTTATTAGCTAACAAAAACCCCCTATTAATTATTTGAATTCTTGAATACCTGCACTCGGTATTTGTTTAGTTCTGGCTATGGAATCTGTTTGCTTTCAGAGGGGGTGTGGGTGCGCATAGTAATGCCAGATTTATGAGAAGGGTGAGTTTGATTACTGAGTCAACGCAGTAATAATTGTCTGAATAGCATAAATAAGGTCACTGCTTCCACAGGACATACAGTTGTTGTATATTTATAATTTAGCAGTAGGTTTAAGGGAAAATGCCAATATTTTTCCTTCTTTTTCTGAATGTTAAGGTGTATTATTGTTTAGAATACGGAACCCTCCAGCTGCTGCATGCTGTGTTATAATTTTAACTGTAAATACAAGATATTATCTTACTTATGAATACCAGTCCCAGAAGTTAATTTAATTGGTGTATTCCAGCTACTATTGCTTGCTTCACACTTCAATAGGTAAAGACGTATTAATAATCAAAGTTTCAAACTGTAATTAACATTAGCTTTAGGCTCTTGACAATGAAATGATTACATTTTTATGTACGTCTTGATACACACAGTTAATCTAACCTAGAATGAATAAGGAAATGAATGCACATTTACTCTCTAATGCAAATCACTGCATGTAATTATGAGTTCTCTCCAACTTCTGAGGAGAAAAAAGTGAGATACTAGCAGCAGTAAAATCTGTATGGATGTCCCTCATTCATCTACTTCAGCTCTGTAGGTGCTTACAGTTAGCTGAAGATGACGTGTTTCATCTAATTTGTTTCCACACATTTTACTTCATATGCTGTTCAGTTACAGAAAAGTGCTCATTTTCTTCATTTACATGAGTTTGGGTAAAAGGTGTCTGGGTGGTTTTCTAAAGAAGGAAAGCGTGATTTTTCCATGCCATGCAGGTTTACTACACAAAGCTCTACCACTACACTTCCAGTGAAAAAGTCTTTCAGAATCCATTTTATTACCTTTCATTGGAAACTACAAAGTAGTCTTTATGATTCCATAGTAGTCATCTTGGTCGCTTTCAATACAGGCTAGGGAATATGCAGCTATAAATCACTAGCAAGCAGGATCTAAACACATGACAGTGAGGCTAATAATGTTTCTAAATCACTGTATCAGCAATTCTGCTTCTTCACTGTGGGCTAGTTTTGATTAAATCAAGCTAAATATTAGTAACAGATTTTATTGCCTGTTATGGTCATTACAAGTAAGCTAAAAGCAAAATATCCTAACACATTTTCTACACCAAGTGTTTGCAATAAAATTGTGATCAGAGAATCATAAAATCAGCCAGTTTGGAAAAGGCCTTCAAGCTTATCAAGTCCGACCATTGCCCAGCACTGCCAAAGCCACTATTAACCCATGGCAATGAGGGCCTCGTCTACACAGTGTGTGAACACTTGCAGGGATGGTGATTCCAGCACTGCTCTTGGGAGCCTGTTCCAATGCCTGAGCATCCTTTTGGGAAGGAATTGTTCCTCATCTCCATCTAAACCTCCCCTGAAGCAGCTTGAGGCTGTCTCCTGTTGTCCCATCCCTTGTTCCTTGGAAGCAGAAACCAGCCCCCTCCTGGCTCCATCCTCCAGTCAGGAAGTTGCAGGGAGCAATAAGGTCCCCCCTGAGCCTTCTGTTTCCCAGACTAAGCCCTCCAGATCCCTCAGCCATTCTCCATCACACTGTGCTCCAGGCCCTGCATGAGCTCCATTAGTCTTCTCTCAACATGCTCCAGCAACTCAGTGTCTCTTTTGTAGTGAGGGGCCCAGAGCTGAACACAGGATTCCAGGTGCAGTCCCACCAGTGCCCAGTGCAGGGGCACAATCACTGCCCTGGTCCTGCTGCCACACTGGTGCTGACACAGGCCAGGATGCTGGTGACTTCCTGGCTGCCTGGGCAGAAGCTGCTCAAGCTCAGCTCCATCAATCAGCACCACCAGCTCCTTTCACAAGAGCAGTTTCCAGCCTCTCTACCCCAAGGCTGGAGCCTTGCAGGGGGTTGTTGTGACCCAAGTGTGGGACCTGGCACTTTGCTTTGCTGAATCTCATCCCACTGGCCACAGCCCATGGATCCAGCCTGTCCAGATCCTTCAGCGGACTTTCCTACCCTCCGCAGATCTCCCAACCAACTTGGTGCTATCCTAAAATGTACTGAGGATGCCCTCAATCACCTCATGATGTTAATCAGTGGGGCAGAAGTTTTCTGCAATAAACCACAAGGAGGGGAAGTGGAAAGAACAAAGCTGCTGAGAATGATCTGTGCCTTGCCAGCAGGTTGGGGAGCTGTGCTCTGAGCTCAACCCTGGGTGATCACAAGCACTGCCAGCCCTCCCACCTCTCCAACCCTACTGAGGGCACTAGCTGCCTTTTTCATGGAACTATGGAAAGGGTGTGAAGCAGCTGAAATTTTTTCAATGAGAAATACATTCATTTATTACCCCACTGTAAGCAAATATAACCAAAAAATGTTCAGATAAATTGTTAGTGGTGAAAGTGCTACAGATCTACTTTTCAATAAAAACTGGAAGCTAGATTTGGCTCTTTAGTAGGAATTGGATAAAAAGTAGTTTGAGGAGCTTCATATAATTTTGAAAGGACATATATGCATAGGAGGGCAGTTAATATTTATTCTTTTATACATGGTCTTTGCTCTTCTCAATTCCTGCCTGTTTTCCACTGATGCCTTCTGCTCTCCCTTTAACTCCTCACCCAATCTTTGTACTCCAACAGACATTCTCCATGAACATATTTTCTGTAGGGAGCAATGGACACAAATGCTTTCATTTAGAAATTCCGTCTGGGGTCTTCTCAGTTCCTGACAGGAAGAAAAGGAAAAATAAAGGGGAAGTCAGGCAGGATAATAAGCTGGGAAATTAGCATATCTCCTGCACTTCTAAACTGTCTTCATAAATCAAGCTGTGCCTGCCTGAGAAACTGAAATGGAGCTCACAAAGGGCTGAGTAGATATTCAAAATAGGATTATGGTAATATTTTGGCTTTGGCTCGTTTTTACTGAAACAGCACTGGATAGTCTACTTTGAGTCACTAATACATTAGATATATACTTTTTATCCAGGCTCCCTAGACCAAATAATTAGGAGTTGTGTTGCAGAGGTCTTTCAAGAATAGTTTCAGAACTCCATAGTTGTGCAGAAAAGTTTGGTAAAGACAGTGTGATCTGACTGTGATGAATGAGGTGGCATCCACAGAAACTTCCAGGAGAGAGAAGCTGCCCAACCTCCTGTGCCTGAGATAGGCTGTGTGCTGCACCACGTTCTGCTGAGGCTCCGCTGTGAGGAGCTGGTGCTCTGTTCCTCAGGAGCCCATTTGCAATATTTGGTTTATCTGCATTAGGAACAGATTCAGTGCAGCAAAGCAGTTAGTGCCTGATGCAGAGACAGCCAAATTTCCATGCTGAACTGGACCACTAACAAAAGCTTCCTGAAGTAACAGAACCCTCCCATGCATATATTACACAATAGGGAAGGATGGGGACTGGTGAATAGCTCCCAGAACAGATCACTGACGTGATGATCTTCCAAGTGTCCTATATGTCCTTCTTAGTGCGCGGATGACTCCATGAAGTTAGTCCCTAGTATTTTGTGTCTTATTTGCAGTAGCCAGGCTTCCTGATAAACCTCAGGACAGCACCACCGTCCTCTTTCAGTTATGATATAGCCCTGGTGTGAGAGCCGCTTCTGAATTTGTTGAGAGCCATAGCAAATTCAAGACTAGGCCCTCCTGAACTGTTGTATGGACAGATCAATACGTTGGCATTTGTTTAACTAGTGGAATTTAGGTAGATGGCATTTGGTAACATGCATCACTTTATCTCTTATTATTTACTTTTTCAGTTAAACTCTATTCCACCCTGTTCTGAAGGCTTATAGTTACATCTAATTCAAAACTATGGCACTTTAAATAAGGGAAATTAACAGATGCTAGCATTAAAGTGAATCTTCTTCTTTACTTGCATTGGCAATGGTAATGGAGCTCAGATTCTCTGATGAGTTGTGATGCTATGCGAATATGTTCTTCCACTACAGCCCAAGCACAGGAAAAGTGTATGGAGACATGCACCCATGGCACTAAAATGGATGCTACTGGCAATATATTATGTTGATCTGCAATTTCACTCTCCCTTTTTCTGTGCTTTGAAGAAAAAGAAAAAAAGATTCTCATGGTTTCAACCGTAAATCAGCCACGCAGGTTGCGACATGGAGAATCGAAAAAATGCAACTCCCACAGGTTGAGATAAGAACAGTTTAGTAACTAAGGTATAACACAAACCACTAC